>PVLA01005048.1:0-157506 GCA_004027455.1 Hydrochoerus hydrochaeris | reverse complement strand
AGTGTCATATTAAATGGCCAAAAACTGAAAGCCTTTACCTTAAAATCAGGCACAAGACAAGGATGTCCCTTATCACTGCTCCTATTCAACATAGTACTGGAAATACTACCCAGAGCAGTTAGAATAGAGAGAGAAATAAAAGGAGTAAAGATGGGGATATAAGAAGCTAAATTATCATTTCCAGATGACATGATACTCTTAATAGAAGACCCCCAAACCTTCATTGAAAGTCTCCTAGATATAATAAATCAATTCAGCAAAGCAGCTGGATACAAACTCAATATTCAAAAATCAATAGCATTCTTTTACACTAAAAACAAAATCACTGAGAAATAAGAGAAGCCACACCCTTCACACAAGCATCCAAAAAAGTAAAATATTTAGAAATTAATCTAATGAAAGATGTAAAAGAGTTGTTCAGGGAAAATTATACTGCCCTGAAAAAAGAAATTGAAGAGGACCTCAGAAAATGGAAAGACATCCCTTGTTCATGGATAGGAAGAATAAATACTGTTAAAATGGCCATTCTGCCAAAATTGTTATAGAGTTTCAGTGCAATCCCAATCAAAATACCACTAACATACCTCATAAATCTAGAGAAATCACTCCTAAAATTCATCTGGAACCAGAAGAGACCTAGAATGGCAAAGGCAATTCTAAGCAGCAAAGCCAAGGCAGGCGGCATCACAATCCCTGACTTGAAGTTATACTACAAAGCTATTGTAATAAAATCAACATGGTATTGGAATAAAAACAGACATGAAAATCAATGGAATAATCTAGAAGATACAACTACGAACACATTCAACCACCTTATCTTTGATAACAAGGCCAAGCATGTTCACTGGAAGAATGATAGCCTCTTTAATAAATGGTGCTGAAAAAACTGGCTATCCATATGCTGAAAACTAAAGTTACACCCATGCCTGTCACCATGTACTAAGCTAAAATCTAAGTGTATCAAATATCTAAACATTAAAACAGAAACACTAAATCTTTTGCAAGACAAAGTAGGTAAAAATCTTGAAGACACAAGGGTTGGTAGAGAATTCATGAACAAGAACCAAACTGCATGGGAAATACTTCCCAGAATCAATAACTGGGATCACCTCTTATTAAAGAGTTTCTGCATTCCAAAGAAATCTCCAGCAGAGTGAAAAGAAAACCCACAAACTGGGAAAAAATCTTAGTGAACTGTCCCTCAGACAAAGGATTTCTGTCTAGAACTTATAAAGAATTAAAAAAAATCAGACCCACAAAATTCAAAGACCCAATCCAAAAATGGGCATCTGAGATGAACACACAGTTCCCAGATGAAGAAATATGAATGGCAAATAAATACATGAAAAAATGTTCATCATCATTGGTCATTAGAGAAATACAAGTTAAAACCACACTGAGATTCCATCTCACTCCAGAAGGAATGGCCAGGACCAACAAAACTACCAACAACAAATGCTGGAGAGGCTGTAGGGGAAAAGGAACTCTTCTGAACTGTTGGTGGGAGTGTAGACTGGTGGGTGCAACCACTGTGGAGGTCAATCTGGAGATTCCTCAAAAAGCTGGGGTTGGCAGTCCCATTTGACCCAGCTGTTCCACTCTTAGGCAAATTCCCAGAAGAACTGAAAACATCTTACCACAGTGATATATGTGCACCCATGTTTATAGCGGCACAATTTGTAACAGCCAGATCTTGGAAACAACCTAAGTGCCCATCAACCGAGGAATGGATATAAAAATTGTGGTACTTTTATACAATGGAGTACTACTCAGCTATAAAGAATGATCACACTGAGATATTTATAAATAAATGGATGCAACTTAAATCTATACTAATAAGTGAAATAAATCAAACTCACATGTATGAATACCATATAGTCTCCCAAGTGTAAGAAATGGTAAGAATACAAAAGATTTTATGGTAATTATGGTTCACCATTTTATTGCTTTGAAGTCTTATGTCTTCATTCATTGGTTGGAATGGTTGTATTTTATTTTGTCTGATCTTAATATATGTGATGGTATAAATAGTTACTTTGAAGAAAAGACAATATGGTAGCCACTGTTGATTTAATACCATTTTGCTTTCAAGTCCTACCATGCTTGAGAACCATTGATTCTATCCTGTTGTTTCTTATTGGATTTTAATATGTATAATAGTATAAACAAAATTTTTAGGGAAAATGGGATAATGTAGTAGCCATTTTTCTTCTTCCATTGTTTGGTTCGGAGTGCCTTGTTGTACTTTGATTCTCTTGAGTGGTTTTATTCTATTTTGTTATGATTAACATTGTTGTGTGTGGAGCTAGGCTCTACTATTTCAGGGAAAGAGATATTGTGATAGCTGCTGTCGATGTCCAGTTGTCTTGTTGTGAAGTGCTGTGTTGCTTGCATTGTTCTGTTCTGGTCTGCTTAGATCTGTCCTCTTGTTTTTTCTCTTTTAAAAAACAGATTGGGCTACAGAAAAACTACAATACAACTTCCCTTCAGGATTACTGGTTGTCCTACCACAGTGAATGCATGAGAGGCAGACAGGAGAGACAGTGAGTCACAGGCAGGGAGCAGGTTAGACCTTGGAGCCTTTGAAACATTTAAACTCAGGAGGAAATGGACACAGGGCCCTACCTTCTGTGGTGAGAAATGAGGCATGTTGTGTGGCTCTCAGAGGTCTTTGAGTCTGAAAGTGCTGACATGAAGGGAGGTGAGCTGCTTGAACACTTATCCTGCTGCTACATCCAGCACATGTCAGAGATCTGATTGCTTTTCTTGTCTACCAATTTGAGCAAGGACATTCCTCTGTGTGGAGGATTGCTATTGCCCCTGTGAACAGACAGAGGGACCTGTGGAGCATGGGGGCACCTTACAAAACAACAGTATATAAAGAGAAGAGGAGACAGTCATGACATACTGGAGTTTAAACCTGCAGGTCCTGGAAAGACACCACTCACTCAAATACAGAGAGGAATTTTTTACATTCATTATTTTTTCCAACTGATTTTTGTACTTTGGTGTTGTTTTTCCTTTATGTTCTCTTTTGAACTTTTTGGTTTTTTACTTGGCTGCTGTGTTCTTTTTTCTAAGTTTTCTTCTTTTTTTCTTTTCTGTTACCTTTATCTAAACTTATTAATTCCTGTCTATTCCTTAATAAAGTACTTTATCTTACCTTTCCTTCTGATAGTGTTAAATTTTTTATTATCATTAATTTCATTGGTACATTTCAGAAATATACAATGATCACATTCATTAGAGGAAGATTGTATAGGTATATGATATTTTCTGATTCTTCTTTTGCCCGAAAACTGTTTCCTCCTTTCCAACCCTCTTCCCCTCCTTATTTACAAAAGCTTTGTTTCCCTTTTCTTCCTTTTCTTCTCTTTTATATTTTCCCTTCTTTCCTGTCTCCTTCTACCAACTCTTGCTCCCCTTCCCACTTGAATAATTTATACTCATTTCCAAGAATGTGTTACACATTTTGGTTCTTACTTACCCTTTAAGTTTCTCCCGCTAGAGAAAAAATGTGATATTTAAACAAGTGTGTCTGATTTATCTCATTTAGCAGTATGGAATCTTTTTACCCCTGTTTTTCCTTTTCCCCTGACACCCTTCCTAGTTGCCATTTCATTTCTTTTTTTTTATTTAAAGAGAAAAGCATGTAAAGGGTAGAGATAATACAGAATTATAAAAAAAGATAAACAATAAGAAATCACTAGTTAATAAATTACATATTGTCCTCCTAGAAATAGTTGTTCAACTTAAAAAATTAAAGCATACAAAGTAGATAGTCAAACAGTGAGAGTGTAAACAGCTATGCATGCATCAATCTCTATGTGTATTTCTATCCTTTCTGTGTGAGAGGGAAAAACAAAACTTAGCAAGACAAAACTAAACAAATTCCTATAAAAACATGAAACCAAAAAGTCATATAAAACCACAGCACAAGGTGATCTACAATGATTACTGTGCTGTTTACTATCTTCAATAGAATGTCTATATCATCAGGCATAATTGAATATAGCAGTATAATTGAGTATAGCAGTAAATAACAATATTAGTAAAAATAAAACATTGTAGACAGTATAAAACTTCAAAGGCAGGTAATAATCAAACCAGAGTGGATATTCTAGTGGATCTTGTCACCTTAAGTGCAGCTGCCTATACTCTCAGACTTGATACTATCAATCATAACAGCTTTTACTAACATCTATCAATACAAGACAGCAATCCAATGAACTAGATTTGATTATGATCAGTCATGGTAAAACAGTGTAGGTTTTACAGAGCTTTAGATTAAGTTAATAGGAAATTAAGAATGATTACCGTATTATATCCTGTTATTTTCGGGATTACTGTCTGTGCCTTCAAATCTAGTGTGGATAGAATGACTGGAACAGAATATAACACATCTAAGCAGAGTAGTGTGAGTAATGTGGGTTTTAAATGCTGGTGCACTATTAACGATATGGTGTATCAAGGCCATCTATGTTAGAGTTTCTAGTTACCCTTCTCTGCCTCATTTCTGCTATGCTGTTTTTCTGCCTTTGTTTAGTTTTCTCCTTCATTCTACTGCCTGCCCCACTCATTGAGGCCTCTCTGCCACTGTTCCTAAAATCCTGGCATTTCTCTCTCTCTCTCTCTCTCTCTCTCTCTCTCTCTCTCTCTCTCATGTCCTTCAGCATTCTCTGCAGGGTTGAATTTGTGGTCACAAACTCGCCCAGTTCCTCTTTGTCATGGAAGCATCTTGTTTCTCCATTAATTTCTAGTGACAGTTTTGCAGGGTACATCAATCTGGGCTGGAGGCCATCTTCCTTCAGGACTTGGAAGACTTCACTCCAAGCTCTTCTTGATCTGATGGTCTGTGTTGAGAACTCAGCCGTGATTCTGATGGCCTTACCTTTATAGGCAATCCATTTCTTTTCTCTGATGCTTTTAATATTCTGTTTTTATATTGAATTTCTTGATTGATGGTATCTTGATTATTATATGTCTGGGTGTAGATCTGTTTTGGTTGTAGGTGGCTGGAGTTCTGTATGCCTCACAGAACCAAATGTTATTTTCTTTTCCCATGCTTGGGAAGTTTTCCTTAATTATTTCCATGAATAGGTTTTGTAATTCACCTGTATGTATTCCTGCTTCTTTGTTCCCATTTCTTATTCTTAAATTGTAGATTCTCTTGTCATCTTCTAGCCTTTGTATTGTTACTGCCTGTTTCCTTGTTATTTTTAAGAGATCTTTCCTTTCATGATCACACATTGCAAACTTGTCTTCAAATTTTGATAGTCTATCCTTAGTTTCTCTTAAGGTGTTTTGCCAGCTTTCAATGGAGTTTTTAATTTCCTGGTAGTCTCTTTGAATCTGCTTCATGTATTCTATATTTTCTTTATATTCTCTATCAAATGTTTCCTTTTTTTGTGTTCCTCCCTTCAACCATCTGTATCATCCTGAGAGATGCTTCCTGAGAGCATCTTTTATTACTCTACTCATATTCTGCTTTACCTGATTAAATATTTCAGTTTTGAGCTCATCTACAAGGTCCCAAAGATATATCTTAATGTCCATTGAAGCCATGTCTGATGTTCTGTGTTTGCTGCCCTCAGTATCCCTTGTTTCCCTTCTCCTGGATCAGGGCTCTCAGGGTTCTGGGCTGGGGGCTTCTTCCTGCCTCTCTCTCCTGTCATGGCCCTGGCTTCCTCCACACAGGTTACAGTGCAGGTCCCAGCCCCCTTTCCTGTTGGCCATGTTTCCTCCAAAGCATGCTGGCAAGGGAACTCCACCCTCTCCTGGCTGCTCTTGTCACTGAGGTGTAAGCAGGATGTGTATGCCTACCCATCCACACTGGGCCAGCCTAACTTCAGGTGCCTTCACCCGGTTAGTGCATGCTATTCTCAAACAATCAATTTGGGACATCTCATTGGGTTTCGGCCAGGGGTGTGGCCCAGTCCAAGCAAATTGCATGAATCTGCTCTGGGGAGGGAGCAACCAACTGAGGTCACCGTCACTCCCAGTTCAGGCTCGTCCTGCCTGATTCCAACATGTTGCCCACCTGGTCACATTCTTCCCGTGGGGGGAGTCTCACCCCCAGCACTCACCATGGATCAATGAAGGACCTTCCACCAGCTCTGCTCTCTGTTGGGCTACCAGCCCAAAACTTCAGTGCTGCTGTGCTTCCTGTGAGTAGTGGTGGGAACGAGTTTGGGTGGCTCTGCCAGCTGGTGCAGATTCAAGCTGGTGCAAACTTGGTGGGTCATCATGAAAATGCTGGGTCCCATAGTTTTTAGCTGCTTCAGTTGTAGTCCTGAAGTATTTGATGAGCTTTTTTATGTTTTAATTTCTTCCTATGTGAAGAGAATCCACCTCCCTCTGTCTGGATCTCTTCAGAGTGTTTTATTCTGGCATATGAGTTGTTTCTCCCAGGAGGCTTTGTATTCTGTTGCTCACTGATCCACCATCTTGTCTTCTCCAAGTTGCCATTTCTTTTGAACAATTTTTTGTAATTTCAAAATGCCTTTTATACACTTTGCTGTTTACATACATATTGAGTACCTCATAGTAGAGTAATCATGTTATATTTACATGTGAGTCCAATTTATTTCACTTAAGATTATGTTCTCAAGGTGCATTCAGAAATATATCAAGTTTATCATTTTTTATGGCTGAGTAATACTCCCTTATGTAGGAAAAGCACATTTTCTTTATCCATTCCTTTGTTGATGGGCATTTTGATTATTTCCATGATTTAGTTATTACAAACAATGCTGCTATAAATATGGATGCACATATTATTGTGGTATGATGTTTTAAATTCTTCTGGGAGGATACCCAGGAGAATGGCTGAATCAAATGGGACTTCTTAACCTGTTTTTTTGTAATTTTTTATTTAAAGGGATAAAACAGAAAAAGGAGAGAAATATTACAGAATTTCAAAAAAAACATAAACAGTAAGAAATCACTAGTTGATAAATTACATATTGCTCTATTAGAAATAGTTGTTCAAGTTACAAAATTAAAGCACACAAAATGGACACTCAAGCAGTGAGACTGCAAACAGATCTGTTCAACAATCAAACAAGAACTAAGAAATATAGGGAACAATCCTGCACACATAAATATACATGCAGTTATATCTTTTATAGCACTTCCTATTTTCTCCTTTTTACAATAGCAATTATACATTTTTTATTTAAAGAGAAAAAACAGGAAAAAGGTAGAAATATTACAGAATTTCAAGAAAAGAAGATAAACAGTGAGAAATCACTAGTTGGTACATTACACATTGTTCTTTTAGAAATAGTTATTCAAGTTACAGAATTAAAGCACACAAAGTGGACACTCAAGCAGTGACAGTGCAAACAGATCTGTTCAACAATCCAACAAGAACCTAGAAATATGATCATCAATCCCACACATCTAAACATACATGCAGCTATATCTTTTATAGCGCTTCCTATTTCCTCTTTTTTTACAATAGCAATTATACATTTTTAAAATTTTATTTAAAGAGAAGAAAAAAAACATAAAAAGGGGTAGCAACAATACAGAATTCCAAAAGAAAGAAAAGGGAGAATGAGAAAAAGCCCCACTAAGAAATCAGTAATTTATAAATTACATACTGTCATCCTGGATGTTACAGAGTTAAAGGGTACATAGTAAATATTCAAACAGTCAAACTGCAAACAGTTCTGCTCAAAGATCCAACAAAGATTCAGAAACATGGTCATCTACTTTACACACTCAAACATACAGTTATATCCCTTAGAGCACTTTCTTTTCCTCTTTTTTACAATAGCAATTACACATTTTGGTTTTATTACACTTGTAGTTCTTATTTACTTTTTACACTAGAGACACAATATGATATTTATAAACATGGTTCTTATTTATTTCACTAATGAGGACAGTCTCAAGTTGTCTCCATTTGCCTATGAAGGCCTCAAGATCATGCTTTTTATAGCTGAGTAATATTCCATTGTATTAAAATGCCACATCTTTTTCATCCACTCTGCAGTTGATGGGCATCTTGGTTGTTTCCAGGATTTAGCTGTCACAAATTGTGCAGCTATGAACATGGGTGCACATATTTCACTGTGATATGAACTTTTCAGTACTTCAGGGAAAATACCCAGGAGGGGGATAGCTGGATTGAATGGGGCTTCCAATCCTAGTCTTCTAAGAATACTCCATAAGGATTTCCATGTACTGGCTTGACTTTGCCATGTTTTGTTCCAGTTGTTTCTTTCTGCTTTTCCTCTTATTTAATTGCTTATCCTACCTGGTGGTTTCTTTCTGTTGTTGTTTTGGGGATTGTGGTCATTTTTCTCTCTGTATAGTATGCCTTTCAGTACTCTTTCCAGGGTTGGTTTGGTGAACATGAATTTCTTGAGTTGTTCTTTGTCATGGAAGTACCTTGTTTCTCTGTTAAATTTGAATGAAAGTTTTGCTGGGTACATCAGTCTGGGTTGAAGGTTGTTTTCTTTCAGGGCTTGAAATACCTCACTCCAAGATCTTCTTGACTTGAGGGTTTGTGCTGAAAAATCCTCTGTGATTCTAATGGGCTTTCCTTGATAGGAGAGTTGTGTCTTTTCTCTGAAAGCTTTTAATATTCTGTTTTTATGCTGTATGTCTGAGATCTTAATTATTATGTGTCTGGGTGTGGATTTATGTTGATTGTGACTGTTTGGCATTCTATATGCCTCACTTATCTGCATATCACATTCTTTCCCCATGTTTGGGAAATTTTCTGCTATTATTTCTGTAAATACTTTATGTATGTCCTTTGCCTGGACTCCTGTATCTGCACTAATGCCCCTTATTCTTATATTATTGCTCTTGGCATCATCATGAAGCTTCTGGATTGTCATTTCATGCTGCTTTGTTGTTTTTAAAAGTTCTATGCTTTCCTGATCAGTAACTGTGATCCTGTCCTCAAGGTCCAAAATCCTATCCTCAGCTTCCTTTAGGCAGTTTTGCATGCTTTCAATAGAATTTTTTGTTTCTTGGATGTTTCTTTGAGTTTGTTTCATGAATTCTGCTTGTTTTCTATATTGTTCATTCAAAGTTTCAATCAGTTTCCCATGCTCATGTACTTTTCTCTCTAGTTCTTCTTTAGCTGCATTCAATAACTCCTTTACTAAACTTGTTATTTCTATCTTTACATGGGAGAGTACTTCTAATTTGATTTCCACTATAACCTGATGCAGTTGTTTTTTTATTTCACTCGCTGTCTTTTCAGAGATTTCTGGTGTGTTACTTTTGAGGTCCTCTATTTCAATGTCTCCTATGCTTGCTTCTGGTGAACTGTATGTTTGAGACTGCATTTTGCTTTTTCGTTTTGTCATTTTCACTCTGCCTGGTGTTTTCTATGTGTAGGAGGGGATCACACACACTATTTTCAGACACAACAAAGTCTTACAGGTAATTGTAGGGGGTTTTACTACTGGTCCTATTTATCCCCTGTACACCTCTATTTTAGGAGCATACTCACCACATTGATACAGTCAATCCGGTGTAGTCCAAATTTCACCACCTGGGAGCAAAATTCCAAATTTTCTCACACAAACTGAATCCTGATGAGATCTTCTGATGTTCCAGGTGGGAGGGTTGGCCCAGCTGGAGCAGTCCAGGGCAGTTTTCAGTCTTGGGAGTGCCTCCTCAACGTTCCCGGTGGCAGGGAGGTCCCACAGTGGAGGTTCTGGGCAGCCTTTCCCTGAGGCGGGCTTCCACTGAGTTCCTGGTGACAGGGCAGGCCCTCAGTGGAGGTCCTGGGCAGTCTACCCCTGATTCAGGCTTCTGCTGAGTTTCTGGTGGCAGGGTAGGCCCTCGGTGGAGGTTCTGGGAAGCCTACCCCTGATGCAGGCTTCTGCTAAGTTCCTTTTGGCAAGGTGGGCCCACGGTGGAGGTTCCGGGCAGCTTACCCCTGATGCAGGCTTCCCCAACCTGTTTTTTGAGAAACCTCCACACTGATTTCCACAATAGCTAAACCAGTCCACACCCCCACTACAAGTAGAGAATTGCTACTTTTTCTCCAAGTGCTTCCATCATTTATTATTGTTTTATTGCTTGATAACAGCCATTCTTTCTGCAGTGAGAAGAAATCTCAGCTTTGTCTTAATTTGGGTCTCTCAAATGACCCGTGATGGTGAACATTGTTTCATATATGTATTTGCTGTTTGTATTTCTTCCTCTGAAAAGTGGATACTCACCTTAGATGCCCAGTCTTGGATTGTATCTTGGAATAAGGGGGTCTGATATTTTTTAGTTCCTTATCTTTTCTAGATATTAGTCCTTTGTCTGAGGAACAGCTGGCAAACATTTTTAATGCACTGTGGGTTGTCTCTTCAATCTGTTGGTGATTTCTTTTGCTGTACAAATTTTTCTAATAGGATGAGATCCTGTTGTTGTTTCTTTGTGATAGTTTTCATGCAATCCAATTTTTCTTCAAAAGGTCTTTGCCTACACCCATGTCTTCAATGGTTCTACCTATTCATCTCCCAGCTAATTTAGTGTTTCTGTTTTAATATTTAGATCTTGGATCCATTCAATTTTTGTTTAGAAGATGGTAAAAGACATTGGTGTAGTTTTACTCTTCAGCTAGTGAAAAGGCATTTTTTCCAGCCCTTTTTACTAAGGAGGCTGTCTTTCTTTCAGTACAGGTGTTTGGTTTGTTTGTCAAAGATAAGTTGCCTGCATGCATTTGGAGTTGTTTCTGCCTCTTCTAACCTTTTCCACTGATACTTGGGTCTGTTTTGTTTATTACTCATACTATGCTGTTTTTTCATGTTAGGGATTGATATGTCCCTGCTATTGATTTTTTGCTGCTGACTTTGTATCCAGCTATACTACTGAATTTAGTTATTCAGTCTATAAGTCTTTTGGGGAGTTTTTAGGGTCTTCTATGTAAAGTATCGTGTCATCATTCCTTTCCTGTCCCTATTCCTTGTATTTTTTCTTGCCTCCTTGTTCAGGGTAATGTTTCCAGAACTATAGTGAATTGAAGTGGTGATAGTGGGCATCTTTGTTTTATTTCTGACTTTAGAGTGAAAGTTTTAAGTTTTATTCCACTTAGTATGATGCTTACTGTTTGTTTGCCATCAATGACTTTCATAAGACTGAGATAAAGTCCATGTACTCCCAAATTATTTCTTCCTCTGTAAGTATCCTTGGTCAATTCATCATTATTTGCAGATAACATGGAAACCAAAAAAATTTCACCAAACTTCCCTAGAAGTAATAACCAATTAAATTATGTAATTTGGATTAAACAACAGAAAAACCAATGATTGTTACTAAGAAAAAAATTAGGGAAAAACCCTATTAATGGAATTTCAACAAAAATTAATTGTGTAATTTGAAAAATGAATTAATTAATTTCAATAAAAATTGAATACTTTGGATTAGCATAACCATGGAAATGAAAGAATTCCAAATGGAAACTATGATATTCTGAAAAAAGAGGTGAAACAGGACATTGGAAAACAGAAAGTTATTCTATGTTCAGACAAATGCAATGTGGCAACATGACCACACTACAAAACCAAACACACAGATTTAATGCAACCACAAGGAAAATATCAACAACATTCTGTAAAAAGCTATAGAAAATTGTCCCACTAGCATATGGAACCAGAAGACATCCAAGATCACAAAAGCAATCTTCAGTAACAAAAGCAAAGTGAGAGGCACTACAATCACTGAAATCAAGTTCGATTATACAGCTACAATGGTAAAAATAGCTTTGAGTCACCCGAAACAGACATGGAAATTAATGCAATAATATAGAACACAGGAACAACCCCCAACACATCCAGTCATGTGATAGTTAACAAAGAAATCAAGAACATGTCCTGGAGGAAAGAGGGCCTCCTCTCAGATAGTGCAGGAAAAACAGGTTACACACATGCAGAAGAGTGAATCCAGCCCCATGTCCCACACCTTGTGCAAAACTAAACTCAAAATGGTTCAAAGCTATTAATGTTAAAACAGAAAGAATTAATCACCAGGGAGATAAAATAGAGGAAAATATTGAAGTGATAGACATTGGAGAGGCCTTTTGGGCAGAAATGTAATGGAATGAAATGAAACATCAAGAATCAACAAATGAGATTTTCTCAAATTAAAAAGTTTCTGCATAAACAAAAGCAAGGCAGGAGGCATCTCAATTCCTGACTTGAAACAGTACTATAAAGCCACAGTGATAAAAATCAGCCTGGTACTGGCAAAGAAATAGATCTGAGGATCAATGGGACAGATTAGAAGATGCAAGCACAACTACAAAGACAATCAGCCACCTGATATTTGACAAAGGAGATAAATATGTCCACTGGAAGAAGAATAGTCTTTTTAATAAATGGTGTTGGAAAAATTGGCTCTCTACATGCTGAAAACTGAAACTAGATCCATGCATATCACCATGCACAAAACTAAAGTCTAAATGGATCAAAGACCTAAATATTAAAACAGAAACACTAAATCTACTGGAAGACAAGGTAGGTAGAAGTCTTGGAGACATAGGGATAGGCAGAGAATTCATGAACAAAATGCAAACTGCATGGGAAACACTTCAAAGAATCAACAAATGGGATCTCACATTATTGAAAAGTTTCTGCACTTCAAAGGAAATCACGAACAGAGTGAAAAGAAAACCAACAGAGTGGGAAAGAATTTTAACCAGCAACCCTCAGACAAAGAACTTGTGTCCAGAATATATAAAGAATTCTGAGATGAACACACAGTTCTCAGAGAAAGATATACAAATGGTAAAGAAATACATGAAGAAATGTTCACCATCACTGGTCATTCAAGAAATGCAAATTAAAACAGTATTGAGATTCCACCTTAATCCAGAAATAATAGCTTCCATCAAGAAATAAACTGATACCAAATGTTGGCAAGGCTACGGGGAAAAAGGAACACTGCTCCACTGTTGGTGGGAATGTAGACTGGCGCAACCATTATGGAAATCCATATGGAGAATTCTCAGAAGACTAGGATTGGAAGCCCCATTCAATCCAGCTATCCCCCTCCTGGGTATTTTCCCTGAAGAACTGAAAAGTTCATATCACAGTGATATATGTGCACCCATGTTCATAGCTGCACAATTTGTGATAGCTAAATCCTGGAAACAACCAAGATGCCCATCAACTGCAGAGTGGATGAAAAAGATGTGGCATTTTTATACAGCCATCTTTTTCTTCTCCACCATAGTATATCTTGTTATCTTCACATTAGTTGTTCTTTCAATCAGGTATAGTAAAATGAAAGGAAATACAGAACATTATAGAACTTATCAAAACAGAATATTGAACAGAGCAGTACAATTAATTAGAACAAAGCAAAACAATGATGACAATATTTGCCTTCAAAGAGATGGTAGATGGAAATCCCCCCTATTTGCTACCCTTTATATGGTCAAACTCCCAAGAGCTGCTCAGACCTCTGGCTCCCATTTGTAAGGGGGTGGCAGAGAGGATGGGATGCTTGATTCCCACTGGTAGGCTCACAGTCACTTATCAGGAGAGTGAGCTGGTTGCTTAGTGAAATCATACTTTAAAGAGAATAAAACAGTTCTGCATGCCCAGCATGGGCTCAGAAAACCAGGAGATCTGCCTCTGCCTGCCACATGCCACCACCTGAAGGCCGTTTCCTCTGTGCACCCACATAGGCAGAGAGAACCAGTGATGGGCACTGTGAACAGAAGGCCCTTTCTTCCATATGCCCAGGGCAGGTTGACAGAGACAGACAGATCCACCTCTGCCTGCTGTGTACCACCACCAAAAGGCCACATCGTGCAGGCAGCCAGCATGGACAGAGAGAATCAGCAGGTCTGCTTTTACCCTCAGGGAGCTGCCACCAGAAGGCTCCTTCCTGCAGGCAGCCAGCAGAAGCAGGGATACACAGCCAGGTAAACCCTGTGCATCTGTAGGCTACAATTGGAGGTCCTTGGTTCCCTCAGGTAGCCATCATCCACTAGGAGAATCAGACAAACACACTCCTGTGTGTCTGCCACCATCATCAGAGTCCCAGTGTAGACACACCCACTCCATACCCTGATACCTCCCTGTAAATCTGGAATTAGAGGAACCCAGGTGCCTGTCCCATCCCCCTACATTGCCTAGGGATGGCCTACAAGGGAAGTGCCTAGGGTTCCACAAGCTTTTTGGGAGGAACCCAGGAGAATATCAAGATGAAGGAGCAAAGGGCATACTCAGATCTCTAGCCCACACAGATTAAGACTGGGAGATATAGTCATGGAAGGAAAAAGAAGTCAGTCACACACCTGAAATTGCTCAGAGAATAGCAACTGAAGTAAGGAAACAACTTCATGAGATTGTAAAAGCAGCCAAATCAGGAATAACATCCCAGGTAAAAGAAGAAATCACAAATATACTGAAAGAATTGTTCAGCATCTAAAGAAGACATAGACAGGTCCACAGATTTAGCTCAGGGGCACAAGCGCCTTCTGGGCAAGCATGAGGTCCTAAATTCCATCCCCCACCCCATACCAAAAAAAAAAAAAGACATACACAAAAAAGAGGAATTTAGGAACATGATGGAAACCTTGAATGAATGTACAAAGGAATTACAATGCATAAAACAGATTCAAAGAGAAATCCAGGATATTAAAAATTCAATTGAAAGCTGGCAAAACTGCTGGAGACTGAAGATAGACTTTCAAACCTTGAAGATAGGATTGCAGCTAGTGATCATGAAAGGAAAGATCTCTTAAAAATAACACAGAATTAGGAAATAACACCTCAATGGCTGCAAGATTATGCAAAGAAGCATAAGTTATGAGTTATAGATGTAGGTGAAGAAATAGGGGTCTACATAAATGAAATTAAAATGATATTCACAGAAGTAATAGAAGAAAACTTCCCAAACATGGGGAATGGATCTGGCATGCAGATGAGTGAGACATATAGGATTCCAACTAGCCATAACCAATGTAAATCTCCACCCAGGCTATAATAATCAAGATCCCAGAAATTCTGCACAAGAATAGAATATTAAAAGATGTTAGAGAAAATAGACAGATCACCTACAAAGGAAAACCAATCAGAATCACAGCAGATTTATGAAGGCAAGCCATCAAGTCAAGAAGAGTTTGGAGTGAAGTATTGCAAACCCTGAAAGAAAACAACTTCCAAACCAGATTGATCTACCCTGCAAAACTATCTTTCAAAATTGATGGGAAAATAAGGTACTTTCATGATAAAGAACAACTGAAACAATTCATGACTACCAAACCAACCCTACAGAGAGTAATAAAGGATACTCTAGAGAGATATAAAGCTGACCATGGTTCCAGGAATAGCAGCAGAGGATGATCATCAAACAAGACAGGCAATTGAATGAAAGGGAAAAGTGGAGGGCCAACAACAGGCAGATAACAGGGCAGTGACAAACAAATGTATGCTAGTTGTAACCATTAATGCAGATGGCCTCAGTTCAGCAATGGAAAGACACAGGGAGGGTGGATCAAGAAACAAGATCTATTGATACACTGTATACCAGAAACAGATTTAACTGGAAAAGAAATTCATAGACTGAAAATCAAAGGACAGAAAACAATTGTTTCATGACAGGAAACCAAAAAAGAAAAGCAAGGGTAACTTGCCCATCAACTGCAGAATGAATAAAAAATATTTGGTATTTCCATGCAGTGGAAAGCTACCCAGCTATAAAGTAGAATAATCTCAAAGATCCTATAGGTAAATGGATGCAACAGGAGATCATGTTCATGTCTGAAACAGTTCAAACTCAAACACATGAACCATAGCATAAGAAACAAAAGAAGTTAATGGGGTGCAAAACAAAATAGTTAATGTAAGAGCAAAGGGGATGAAATACCTGGGTGGGAATTTGGAAACTAATGCAAATTTCTTATTGTTTTATCTTGAACTCTGGCATTGGTCACATAATTTTATTAAGTTTGGCTTCATTTTGTCTTGTTTAGTTAGATTTTATGCTGTCAGATGGTAGGGGGAGCTATTTTGAATACAGTGGGATGTACTATGGTTCCTATTATGTTGATTTGAAGTCTTGTAATGCTTTCATTCATTTGTTTGATTGGCTTTATTCTTTTTGCTTGATTTTTTTTATGTGTGATTGTGTGAATAGCTATTTTAAAGGAAACAAGACATTATGGTAGCCATTTTTCATTTACTATCATCTTGTTTTGAAGTCCTACCATGCTTTTGTACTTCTGTTTTGATTTGTTCTATCCTGTTGTGGTTTATTTCATTTTATTATGTGTGATGGCAGAGACAAATGTTTTGAGGAAAATGAGATATTATAGTAGCCATTATTCATTCCCTGTTAATTGGTTTTGGAGACTTGTAATGCTTGCATTCTTTTGAATGGTTTTATATATATTGTTATGTTTGCTATTATTGCGTGTGAAGGTATGTTTAACTATTTCAAAGAAAAGAGACATATGGTAGCTACTATTAAAAAAAGAGAGAATAAAACCAAATAAAATAAAACAGAATACAGTCAATCAAAGCACAACAGTGAAAGTGATACAAGATTTCAAAAAGGGGCAACAGGAAATCAAAAAGGCTACCACAGTTCCTCTATCTTCAAAATTGCTGCCTATTCCATCAGACACAATAAAATCAAACAAAATCAAATAGAATCAAACAAATGAAAACAGAACATTGATTAAAACAAAATAATAAAGCAGAACAGAACAAAACAGTGTGATCAATATTGGACTTCAAAAACAAGACAGAGGAAAATTCCCCAGACTTGGTACACTGTATATTGTGATCCTCTTAATAGATGCTCAGCCTACTGACCTTAGGCCCACAAAGTCAATAAAACAATGCAAGCTTTAAGTTGTTTTGCTGCCTCATATGCTATCACCTCAGCCTGTCCTCCAAATCAGCTAATTGCTTACAGGGAAGGGGGTATTTTCATCTCCCAGCTCACACACTGGTTGTCTCAAGAGAACCATGCATTGGCTTCTTGTTATTCCTCCCAGGCCCAGCATGGTTTCTGCCTACTCACAGGAAAGATGAACTTGGTTTTTTCTCCTGCTGAGACTCACATGACTTGTGTCGGGTCATAGGAAGCAAAGCTGGAATTTTATAATAATTTATTACACTAAAAACCATATTACCATTAATTCTCCTTTCAATGCTTGCCTCATCTTGAACATATCCCATCATTCTTCTCATATTCTGAAGCAAAAGCGGAAGTCCTGTTTCATAGTTTTATAAAGTGTGACATAAAATAATACAAAAGTGAAGAGTGTACTCATTCCCATTTGTTGCCACAATCACAATTCAACCATTAGGCTCTTCCTCATGGTCTCAAACACAGAGAGTCTTTGACTTATGGGGTCCAGGAAGACAGCTGAGTCTGAGGCTCAATCTCTTCACTCAGCCTCTGAGGCATCATGATCTTAGGAGTGGCTGGTTGAGATTTTTGCCTCTGTTTCATTATCGGATACCCTTAAATGTGTCAGTGTGTATGGGGAGTGTACTGTGGCTGTCCAGTCTTTGGACAGTCTCTGAAGGGGTCTTCTCAATCTCCACCACACACTTCAATTCACTGTGCCCCTAGATGCTGCATCTGTCAGCTCTTTCTGTATCACTCCACATGAGTAAACTGTGCAAGCCCCTTTGGCTTCACCAGTTCTCCCCAGCTCTCTACCCACATGCTACAAAGTGTTGCCATCCACCCTACATGTGTGCTTGTGTCAAAGACTTGTGTGTCTTTGCATCTTTTGACTGCTGTATTAGGGTTTATGGACCAGGAGGCTTTCTACAGCCACAGAACTTCCAGTGCTTGAGAAAAGAGGAGAGAGGAACTTTGGAACTGCTTGAGTGTCTTTCATCCTGCCTTGGACCACACTGGTCACAGCCCATGGCTGCTGCTGCTCTAACTCACTGAGCCTTGGTTCCTCTGATATCTGGATCAGGCTCCCTAACCAGGACCATGCTCTGTTCCTTTCTGTCCCAAAAGCCAACTTGTCCTACTTTACTCACTGCCCTCTGAGTGACTCCTGCTTTCAGTTTCTCTGGTACCCTGATTTGTGAATATGTCTAGCTGGGCTCCATTTTCCACTGAGGGAAGATTTAGGACAGGTTGCTGCTGGAGTGTGCTTATTGGGCAGAACACTGATCCCAGCAGCCCAGCCGACAATGGGATGTTTGGCTTCTTCCTCAGTGCCCTAGATCATCTCCTAAGATGGCATTGCTCACTGCCTGGGAGTGGAAACAGTTCCAGAATCAAGGGGCAGGCTGACTTCTGACTCGAAACACTACTCACACTGGAATCCATCTCATGGGCTTCTCCCTCATGTTGCCTTCCATATTTAGGTCTTAATTTGTACTCTCTTTCTGAGGTCAGTGCTTCTCCTTGTGGGTCGACAGAGCTTCCCCCAGCACATCAGTCTCTAGTCAGCCATGGTAGAATTCTGCTTTCTCCACTGCTGGTCCCTCTTTCCTGAAGCCTCTGAGTACAAGCCTTGTCTTCCTGACTCATCTGATTTCATCTCTAGTTGTCCTGCCTCTTCCCTCAGACCTCTCTAGGAACAAAGAGACATAGGTCACACCCACTACGGAGCCTACATGAAAAAGAAAATCACTATGTGTGCGTAAACCTCTCTGTGTTCATGCCAGGGTGCATGCTTGATCCTATGCTTCTGTTCGTGTGTGTGAATGTGTGTGTGTGTGTCTGTCTGTCTGTCTATTTGTCTGTCTGTAGGAGATTCTGTCTTGTTTCCACTACACTCAGTGTCTAGGATGTAGCTTCAGTTTCTCTACCCAACTGCATGCAGGACAGGATAGTGTCTCTCAGTGATCACACGCTCAGTGTCTTTGGAGGAATCACATGCTTGTCACACAGCCCCAGTCTTCACAACCTCTCAGACACACGTACACTCAGGCTTTTGTAGCCTTTAGAGCCCTTGGGCTCTGAGGAGGAAGGTGGGGAGGATGGTGTGCATGGTATCAACCCTGAGGAACACAGCCTTGAAGACCCAGCACCAGGTTTAGTCCAAGGCAAAGGAAACAGATTCTGTGACTTCAACAATGAGTTCTCAGGGCCACGCACAAATCCTCCAAGACAGAGCCCCCTGCTGAGACTTCTGTCCTGGATAAGCAGCTCCATAGCCCATTTCCAGGCTTGGAGGAATCCAACCATGGAAGAAGATTGGCTCCAAGAACATTTCTGAGTCTGATTTTGTGCCAAGGCTGGAGGTGCCAGGGGGAACTAGCTAGTCATGGATGAGAATCAAAGGCATGTGTGATGTCTCTTCCCAAATTTTGTAGAGCAGATACATATCAGATGTGTACAATTTTTTAAAAAAAGATTTGATGTCTATTTGACTTACTAAAAAACTTGTTATAGAGTTTTTTTAGAAATGCACAGACCCCAGAGAAAGAGGGCTCACAAATATTTTAGCTTTATGTAATGGGTAGGTTATAACCTTTTGAAGAACAGAACTTTGTTGTGTCCATGACTAAGGTTTTCCAGAAGCCTGAAAGCAGGTCAAATATCACTTTCTTACAGCATATTTTTATTTCTCTCCAAATGTGCCAACTCTCTGCAAAGAATCTGTGACTGATTTATTCTTCTCAGATATTTCCCATAGAGGTTGATGACCACATATTCATTGGAGAAATATAGGACACCGAGGGTGTCACATGTGTCCAGTTGCTGAAGTGTTTTTGGAAATGCTCACCAAGGTACTGTTTCCTTTGGAAGAGTAAAAAGTCCAGAAATAAAAGTATTATGAACTTGACGTGTCCCTTTTTCTCTGTGTAAGCATTGACTGCCAAACCATCTTTCCTGGACCAAACTCTCATGGCCTGACAGCCCCAACAGCAACCCTTGTGATGGAAACCTCAGCTGTGTCAATTGGATGAGCTTGGTAGCTATGTGGTAATTAGGAATACACACCCGGGGTCAGCCGGTGGGGCCGTGGTGGCATGACCTTGGGTACTGTGTGTGACTCCTGGACCCTGCCTCTCTGACCCAGTTCTCTTTCTTTGCTTCTCCGTTGCTAGGCACTGAGAATCTGTCCTTGGTGTCACCCTTCTGTCAGGATGTCTTTGTCATGCAGACAGCCATACCTGGACTCAATCTCCTGAAACCACAGCCAAATTTAGTTTTTCTCCTTTAATCTGTTTTCCCCAAGAATACTCACAGGAAGCACATGGGGCTGAAAAACTTACCCTCAAATAATACAGATTATAGTTTTAAACTAACCATTAAATTTGACATTAAACCTTGCTTTTGTTATTTTTGTCACAGCACTCTTAAACATTAATATTTCAAGCACAAATTTCATACTTTCTTTTTGCATTGAAAACCAGTCAGATCTGCTCCAGAGAATGAGTTTTTGTAAAAAGATAAAACAAAACATAACAAAGCAGAACAAAGCAGATCAGAACAGAACAATGCAAGTGACATGGATTTCAAAGCAAGACAACAAACAGGAGATCAACACTGTCTGCCATAATGTCTCTTGTTTTCTTTGAAATAGTTGTCCATATCTTCACACAGAATGAATTCAAGCAACACAAAATAGTATAAAACTGATCAAAACAGAAAAATGAAAGCTTTACAGGCCTTTAAAAGCAGACAATAGGAAAATCAACAATGACTACCATAATGTCTCTTGTTCACTTCAAAATAGCTATCCATACTTTCATATATATATTGAAATTAAATATTATATAACAGACTAAAACCAATCTAAACAATGAATAAGATCATTGCTGGACCTCACAACATGATTATAGGACATCAGCATTAACTACCATAATGTCTAATTTTCTTCAAAGTAGCTGTTCATATCATCACACATAATACAATCAATTCTTGGAAACTCATTAGTGGAAGTTCTAGGGATGTATAAGCCTCTATATGTACATTGATCCTTTTTGTATTAGAAGGAAAAACAAAACAAAACAAATACTAGAAAAACAAGAACCAAAAATGTCAAATAAACAACAATAACAAAGAACCCAAAACAATGACAATATAGGCTTTCAAAACAAGGCAGTAGGAACATAATTAAGGTAATTATTTGGCATAGT
Organism: Hydrochoerus hydrochaeris; assembly: GCA_004027455.1. Lineage (NCBI taxonomy): Eukaryota > Metazoa > Chordata > Mammalia > Rodentia > Hydrochaeridae > Hydrochoerus > Hydrochoerus hydrochaeris. Next base: position 136,459 of record PVLA01005048.1, on the reverse strand, counting down.
AATCTTCAAAAGAGCTCCTCATATTACCAGATATAAACATGCAAAATTAATCTAATCTTATGGTTTTGCTCCAACAACTGATAGAGTAAAAAGCACAATCATCTAAGCTATCTTAATTGTGTATATGCTCTTCTGCACTGTACTGGTGCAACCACTGTGGAAATCAGTCTAGAGGTCCTCAAAAATCTGGGAATGGAAGTCTCATTTGACTCAGCTATTCCAATTCAGGGCAGAAGAATTGAAAACATCATACCACAGTGACATATTTGCACCCATGTTTGTAGCAGCACAATTTCTAATAGCCAAATTTTGGAAACATCTTAGATGCCCATCGAGTGAGGAATGGATAAAACAGATGAGATATTTTATATAATGAAGTACTACTCAGCTAGAAAGAAGGATCATATTAAGGCATAAATGGATGCATCTTGAGACCATACTCATAGGTGAAATAAATCAAACTCACATGTGTAAATACCTTATTGTCTCCCTAATATAAGGAACTATAAGAGTAAATAAAATACAAAACCGTCAACAAATATTGTGAAGGGAAAAGTACATGCTCAAAGGGGAAACAATAACTCAGGAAAAAGGAAGAGAAAAAAGGAAGGGAAAAGAAAAACCATATAAATTTGTAGGTACACTTAAGGTAGGTAAGGTGATTGTGCTGTTAATTCTATTAGTTCTTGGAACAAAACAGTTGACATTCATAAGATTAGATCAATTTTGCAATTTTTGGTAAGTTACATAAGCATGGCAGAAAGATGCACTTTTCTAAATGAGATATGAATTAAATGGGAGTGCTGGGTTTTGTGTCTCAGTAATGGCAAAGCAGACCAAAGCAATCACTATCAGATGGAGAAGACAACAAACCCTCTTCATTGTGGTCCCATGTAACAGAAGTGGGTGTCTGACAGATGGATGAGAAACATCTGAGTGACCCTCTGACCCAGCCACAGCCAGGGAAAGTCCATGAGGACTGGGGCACTAGGCAAAGTCCCACCACATGCTGCGTTACAAGACAGTGTCCACCTCCATGTCACTCTTTCAGTTGCCTTTGGAGTAAGACTCTGGCCTTGCCTGGTGGCTTAAAGTACACGTGTAAGCATCTCCTTTCTGTTCTCATTTATGAAAGTTAGGTTTTGGCCTCTTGTGCTCCTGCCAAATGATGGAAGGAAAGCTGTCACAAATAATCCACAGTGCAAATAATGCATTCCTGTGTCATTAAGAATGGGCACACTTGTTTTTTTTTTGGGTTTTTTTGTTAGTATGCCTGATGCAATTTTTGATTGTCTTTCTACTTACTTCACCCTGTCTGTAAGTAAATTGGCTTGGGTTTGTATCATTCAACCTTGCCTTTTCCTCCTCTTGGTCTCATGAGTGTGTATTCCTTGCCTTCCTTGATCATGACAACTGCCGCCTGCTCTAAAAATTGTTCCAGTGTCCCTCTGTATTGTCAGATTCATACAACTCACTTTTTAAAATCAATGTACAAGCTTGTCACTATTTCTGAGTTCCTTGGCACCAAGTATTCTATGGATTAAATTTATCTTGACAATACACATTTGACATGGTATACGTTCATACAAACTTTATAAGTAAAATATAACAATGCTATATACTTTATTTTTCCAACCCATATGCTTCAAACTAAAATTCAATGCTGTTTAAAAAAAAAACCTCAGTGAAACAAATATAATTGGGAGAGTTGTTCAAATTATTAGTAATATTTGGAGACAAGGACAGTCTTTGCCCCAGCTGGCCACCAAATCCTGGGCTCATGTCTCAGGCCAAATCTAACTTATTTCTAATGGATGTTGTGAAGCTCAGGTACTCAAATTGAGTGAAAATTAAATAGCAAATAGTTCTCCACAGTTCCCAATACTAAGGTGTCCATGGGTGAGGGACATCTGTCTCCCAGATGTGATTGAGATAGTGAACCAAGCCCAGCTACTTTATTATACCAGCACAGATGCACAAGTGAACTAGCCATTTGCAGTCCTCAGTAGGAAAAGGGAAAGGGGAAGAGTAAGGGGAAATGGGAAGAGGAATAAAAGTAGAGTGCACAAACAATAAAGAGCTGCAACAGCACAAGCTCTTTGGCACAGCTATTTTATAACATTACATCACCAAAAGATACATTTCAGCAGAAGGTTCCTGTTATTACTGCACCCTACAAATTCCTGGGTCCAAAGTCACTGCCTTGTGGGGAGATAGGAGAGATAAAATTACCCTCCTATGAGAATGCCTATTTGGTATAGAAAATTCTTACTTTTTTCCTTTTTTTTTTTTTTATCGGTACCAGGGACTGAACTTATGACTGCACACTTGCAAGGCAAGCACTTATACTGCTGAGCTAAATCCCTAGCCCCTGGTATAGGAAATCCTTATGGGTATTTCCCCCAACCCTCTTCCAATGCCTCTGTCTCATGCAGGTCACACGTGTGCTTACAACAGGAGCAGAAACCTGTGGGTCTTGCACAGGGCACCAGCCTCTAGCCCACTGAGGTGTTAGTTTGGAAAACTAAGAGGCCCAATCACTCGTCACATTGGCACAGGATGAATGGCTTAGGCACATATACTCAATGATGGGAATTTTGTAAAGTGTGGGAGCTGAGGGAAGAAGCCTGGGAAAACCAGTCCACATGTGACATCTGACTTTGGCTCTGCTTCCACATCTGGATTCTGTTCCCAGGGCTCTAGATGGATCCAGAATAGGACACACAAGTAACATATTCATGACCATAAATTCTCCTCTGCTGCTACCCTTTCTGACCTCTGAATTCTCAGCCAGCAAAGCACTCATGGTAGGGTCAAGACTCAGAGATTCATGTGGTCCTGCGCTGGTTAGTTCAGACTGATGCTTGACTTTACTGAAGATTGACATTTTCAGGAGCCCCTGTTTCGAAGTGAGCATAGAACTGAAGTATGTGAATCAGTGCATTTTTTAAAGTATGAATATCCTGTTCCCACAATCAGTCATGTGACTTGTTATTGCAATTTTCCTAGGATGATGACACTAAGACTGGAGGTCCATGGACAGTGTCCTTAAAGGTCAAGAGCAGGGAGAGTCTAGAAGAGTAATGAGGATACTGGGGTATGCAGAGAGTTGCTCACAAAGAGATCCTGTGAGGGAGGGGCTGCCTGGCCATTTGGGGACTCAAAAGGGACCCAGTTGTTTGCTGGCCTCAGCATGGCTCAGAACGTAAGTCAGGCCTCTTAACCTGGAGTAATTGAAGGAGGAAGAGGGGAATCCACAGGGAACACAGGCTTTAAGCAAAAATTATTGGCCCTGCACAGAAAGCAGACAGGAGGCGACATTTGGCAGCAGTGCACTTGAGGCCACAGAGGTCCATAGAGTCACACTGTGGATATCCCTGAGTGTCACGGTGCAGATCTTAATAGTGTTGAAGGTGATCTCCAGAACCAGAACTCTGGGGTTCATATCGTGGTTGTGTCAATGTCTAGCTCTGCCTGAGGAGGGTTCATTACCTCTCCCTAGGTGTCCTCTCCCACACTGCTTGTGAAATGTGGCCCCTATCAGAAGGCAGGCGGTGACACTTCTCCAGCACTCTGGACAGTCCAAGGTTACAGTTGCTCCTGTAAACCAATTACTGCTGTCTTGCTCTAAAAGCTGCCCCACCTTGCACAGTATATTTCATGGCTCCCCACCAGAAGGTTTGCCATCACAAAGGTGTGGAGAAGCTACAGGAGTGGTTTCATCCAGAAAGTGCTACACCATGGTTGTCAATTCTTGTTCCACTGAACAACATTATGCAATAAAAGTCAAGTTGGAACTCTGTACTTTGGATGTTTGATTAAGAGAGGGCCTGAGGATATGAAGCTGCTGTCATTTTGCAGAAGACAGAAAAAGGTAAGGCAGATGGAGATGAGGGTGTGAAAATGAGGAGATGATAGAATAGGAAGAAAGCAGGGAAAATAGAACAAGGCATGACAGAGATGGCAGCAAATCTCACATGGAGTGTTTATTGTAATTTAAAAATGCCTTTCTCATCCATCTTACCTAAAGCACTGCCATCACTGTAACCTCCAGATTGTCTAAGGTTCAAATTTCCTGCTTGCTACTTTGTGCAAACAGGCCAAAGTGCTGCTTCCCCTTGGCACCTACAAAGTTTCCTGGTTCACTGCCAGGGGGCTGCTGCAACTCGTCCCCTCACTCCTGGAGGAACCAAGGCCGCTACCTGAACTCAGAGGGATCAACTGCAAGTGAGTTCCCTTACCTGTGTTACACACACACACAAACACACACACACACAATAAAACAGTCCATAGCAACCCCAACATGAAGCTGGTGTTGCTCCTCCTTCTGGCCGCCCTGCCTTTTGCTGTTATGCAGGTGAATTCTTGGTCTTTGATCAGGGGTGGTGCCTGTGTCCTTGGGGAGGAAGTCCTAGTCCCTGAGCTTCAGCACAGGGCAACATTAATTCCAGGCAATCAGGAGGCAGATTCTTGGGGTCTTTGTGCTTACACTGGAGAGGCACACAGTGTGTCATTGGCACTCAAGTATCCCAGCATGTTCACAGATATCATGAAACCAGAATGGGTCTTGGGAGTTTATACTTCAATCAGATATTTCAATGAGACAGATGGTAGAAGTATATGATCACTTCTGCGTTGGACACAAAAATTTCCCTTGAAGTACCCTTGAGTCTCCATAAATGGGGAAGGAAATGGAAAACCTTCCAGAGAGAAGGCTCAGGCCAGCAAATAACTCAGCAGGAAACACATTGGGGGCCACACAGCAGACAGACAGAGCTGATCTGAGGCCCCCCTGGTGGGCTTTGGTCTCCCAGTCCCTTTGTGTTCAGTGCTGACTGGTAGGAGGACTCATTCTCAGGTGTGCCATGCAGTCATGAAGGAGGAAAAAGCTCTGGTGGATACAGCATTGTGGACACCAATGTCATGTGCTCTTCACATTTCAAAAGCTTGTTCACACTGCCTCAGCCTCCTGTTCCCAATGTTGGTTCAGACTGGTAAAAAGGCAATGTGCTCAACAATCTGACAGAAAGTTGCAGAGCCAAGGGTTACCAGCTGCTATGAGCAAACCAACACTTCCTCTGCACAGTGGGTGATTGGCCACCCACTATCCCCTCCATTACAAGAAGTTCTCTTTCTCACTGCTCTGGGTAACAAGTAGTTAGAGCTCACAGGGTGAGTGGACACTATTCTATACCCAGTAGTTCCAGGCTCCTTCAACTTCCTACACGATGTTTTCAGTGATGGCAGTGGAGCACAGTTCTTGTGTTTCTTCCCAGATTCTGGCTGCCAGTTTCTTGAGGATGTAGTCAGAAAAACCATTGATAGTAACATGACTGTGGCTCAGTACACAGAATTTTTAAGTCTTTCCTAGATAACAAGCTCAGTGAAAAAGCTGCAGAGAAACTCAAGCAATGTTTTCTCAGCCAGTCAGATGAAACACTGGCCAATGTTCAGCTGCTGATGGTAATTTTCATTTCTTCTTTCATGCCTCTTAAACCCTTGACCTGGAATGAACATTCTCTCAGTGTCTTGCTAATGCTGACAAAGCACCTGAGGTGAATTCTAGTTTTAAAGCATATGATTTACAAGGTATGTGGTGACTTTTCCTTCATTGACCCTTCATTTCTACTTTACTTTGAGAGTCTTCAGTAAAGTATAAGTGAAAAAGACAAAAGAAAAAAAAGAACTCTCCAGAAATGGCAGCTACTTTCAGTTCTTCAGGACATTTATACAAGCATGTGTTCACACACAAATTTTCTATGAAGGGTAAAATTGTGATTCTCAAGGACCCCTCAGCAGGGTGTGCTGACAATTGCTTGTAACCCCAGGACTTGAAAGACAGAGGCAAGAAAATCACTGTTTGAGGACAGCCTGTGGTACATAGTGAATTCAAGGCCAACACGAACTGCTGCTAGTGAGACCCCCATCTCCAAGAAAAACAAAAGGAGTCCTCATCTTTAGAAGCAATCAAAAAAAATGGCTTCACCTAAAACAAAATACATGCTAAAAACAGAACAGTTTGATAGAATCCATAAAAACCTCATTCAGTTAAGATTCTATGTACCTAGTTTAAAGAATTTCAAATTGTCAAAGCAAGCTACCAGAGAGGACTTAGACCTGTGGGGCTGCAAGGGAGTTCCAACTCCCTGGCTTTGGCTCTGGGGAGTTTGGGACATCACTCCCAGTGCTGGGGTGCCAGTTCAGCCCCCTAGGACATTGGACTAGCCTGCAGAGATTTAATGGGCTTGAGTGGACCACACCCAGCGACTTTTATGCAACCAGGGGAATAAGCCAGCTCCGAAGGCAGGATGGTCCACTCAGCTGCGAACGGAGTTCCAGCTCACAAGGTGGCAAGAGCAGGGGAAGGGCCAGCTCATATGTTAGCTTGCAGGAGTTTGGGACATCACTCCCATGCTGGGGTGCTTTCCCAGCACCGTAGGACACTGGAATAACCTGCAGAGGTTTTGCGGGCTTGAGTGGACTCCACCCAAAGACCTTCATTCAACCAGGGGAGCCAAGACCTGTGAGTTCCAGGAACAGAAGATGCAGGAGGTGATTCCCAACAAGCTCAGGGAAAGTTTTGGAATATCACTTGAAACACTGAAATATAGGAAAATGACAAAATGAAAGACCAAAATGCAATCTCAAATCTCCAGCCTATCCCAAGAAAGCCTGAGAGCCACATAGATAGAAGAAAATGCTAGTCATACACCTGAAGTACCTGAAATGATATCATATCAACTGAAATAAACAAGCAAGTATGGGAAACTATAAAGGAACACAAATTAGAAATAATCTCTCAGGTAAAAGAAGAAATGATAAAAATAGTGAAAGAAATAGTGAATGCATCTAAAGAAGACACAGATAAAATATTAGAGGAACAAAGCAAACAGATAGAATCCCTGAATGAACATTATAGAAACAAACAGAATACATGAAACAGATTCAAAGAGATATACAGGAAATCAAAAATCTATTCAAAGTTGCAAAAATCACCTCAATGAAAGTGAAGATAGAATCTCAGGCCTCAAAGATAAGACTGCAGCTAGTGAACAGGAAAGGAAAGATCTTTTTTAAAAAACAAGGAATCAGGAAATAACAATTGAACAGTTGCAAGATGTTGCAAAGAGAAACAACATAAGATTAATAGGGATAAATGAAAAAGAAGAGGACAACACAAATGATATTATGAGGATACTTAAAGAAGTAATAGCTGAAAATTTCCCAAACATGAGAATGGAAACTGACATTCAGAATAGTGAATCATATAGAACTCCAAACAGCCATAACCAAAATAAATCTATACCCAGCATATAATAATCACCATCCCAGAAATCCAACATAAGAACAGAATATTAAAAGCTGTTAGAGAGAAAAGACAGATCACCTATAAATGAAAACCTATCAGAATCACAGCAGACTTCTCAACACAAACAATGAAGTCAAGAAGAATATGGAATGAAATATTTCAGATAATAAAAGGAAAAGGACTTCCAACCCAGACTGCTGTATGCTGCAAAACTGTCCTTCAAAATGGATGGAGAAATATGATACTTCCATGACAAAGAACAGCTGAAGAACTTCCAATTAGACAAGAGAGAGAAATAAAAGGAGTAAAAATAGGAAAAGAGGAAGTTAAACTATCATTATTTGCAGATGACATGATACTCTCAATAGAAGACCTCCAAACCTCCATCAAAAGACTCCTAGATATAATAAATAAATTCAAGGGCTGGGTATTAGGCTCAGTGACATAAGCATCTGCCTGGCAAGTGCAAGATCTGAGTTCAATCCCCAGTACTGCAATAAATAAATAAATAAATTCAGTAATGTACCTTGATACAATGTCAATACTCAAAAATCAACAGCATTCCTATACACTAACAACAAAATCACCAGAGAGAAATAAGAGTAGCCATACCCTTCACACTAGCATTCAGAAAAATGAAACACTTAGGAATTAATCTTACAAAAGAAGTAAAAGAGTTGTACAGGGAAAATTATAATACCTTGAAAAAAGAAATCAAAGAGGACCTCAGAAAATGGAAAGCCATCCCTTGTTCATAGATAGGAAAAACAAATATTGTGAAAGTGGCCATTCTCCCAAAATTGTTATACAGATTCAATGCAATCCCAATGAAAACACCACTAACATACCTCATAAATCTAGAAAAATAACTCCTAAAATTCATCTGGAACTAGAAGAGACCTAGAATAGCAAAGACAATTCTAACCAACAAAGCCAAGGCAGGAAGTATCAGAATCCCTGACTTGAAGTTATACTATAAAGCTACCATAATAAAATCCACATGGTACTGGAATAAAAACAGACATGAAGATCAATGGAATAGACTAGAAGATACAACTATGAACACACTCAACCACCTTATCTTTGAGAAAATGGCCAAACACGTTCACTGGAAGAACAATAGTCTCTTTAATAAGTGGTGCTGGAAAAACCAGCTATCCATATACCAAAAACTGAAACTAGACCCACGCCTATCACCATGTACTGAACTGAAATCTAAATGGATCAAAACTCTTGAAGACATAGGGGTTGGTAGAGAATTCATGAACAAGAACCAAACTGCATGGGAAATACATCCCAGAATGAATAACTGGGATCACATCTCACTAAAGAGTTTCTGCAGGTCCAAAGAAATCTCCAGCAGAGGGAAAAGAAAACCCACAAACTGGGAAAAAAATCTTAGTGAACTGTCCCTAAGCCAAAGGACTTCTGTCTAGAACTTATAAAGAATTTTTTAAAAATCAGACCCCAGAAATTCAAAGACCCAATCCAAAAATGGGCATCCATGTGTCAGGCATAAGCTGCCTGGAACCTCCTCCATGGGCCTGCCCTGCCACCAGGAACATCTTGCAAGCCCAACCCAGACTGAAAACTGCCCTGGACTGCTTCTGCTGGGCCTGCCCTCCCACCTGGAACATGAGAAGAACTTAGCAGGCTCCAGTCAGTGTGAAAAAATTTGAAACTTTGTCCCAGGCAGTGAATCCTGGAATACATTGGATTAACTGTGTCAGTGTGGTGAGTATGCCCCTAAAATAGAGGTGTACAGTGAATAAATAGGGCCAGTAGTAAAACCCACTCCTGTAAGACTTTGGTGAGTCTGAAAAGAGTGTGTGTGATCCCCTCCTACACATAGAAAACATCAGGCAGAGTGAAAATGAAAAAATGAGAAAACTAAATGCAGTCTCAAACATATACTTCACCAGAAGCAAGTACAGGAGACAATGAAAGAGGACCCCAAAAGTAATACACTGAGAATCTATGAAAAGATAGCAAGTGAAATAAAAAAAACCCCAACTCCATCAGGCGATGGAGGAAATAAAATTAGAAATACTCTCCCATGTAAAGACAGAAATAACAACCTTAGTAAAGGAGTGGTTGAATGCAGCTAAAGAAGAAATAGAGAAAAAATTACATGACCATGGGAAACAGACTGAAACCTTGAATGAACAATATAGAAAACAAGCAGACTTCATGAAACAAATTCAAAGAGACATCCAAGAAACAAAAAATTCTATTGAAAGCATGCAAAACTGCCTAAGGAACTTGAGGATAGGATTTCAGACCTTGAGGACAGGATCACAACTAGTGATCAGGAAAGGATAGAACTTTTAAAAACAACAAAGCAGCATTAAATGATAACCAAGAAGCTTTGTGATGATGCCAAGAACAACAATATAACAATAATAAGCATTAGAAAAGAAACAGGAGTCCAGGCAAAAGATATACATGTTTACAAAAATAATAGCAGAAAATTTCCCAAACATATGGAAAGAATCTGATATGCAGATAAGTGAGGCATATATAACATGAAACAGTCACAATCAACATAAATCCACACCCAGACACATAATAATAAAGATCTCAGACATACAGCATAAAAATAGAATACTAAAAGCTGTCAGAGAAAAGACACAACTCACCTATCAAGGAAAGCCCATTAGAATCATGGCAGATTTTTCAGCACAAACCCTCAAGTAAAGAAGAGCTTGGAGTGAGGTATTTCAAGCCCTGAAAGAAAACAACCTTCAATCCAGACTGATGTACCCAGCAAAACTTTCATTCAAATTTAATGGAGAAACAAGGTACTTCCATGAAAAAGAACAACTCAAGAAATTCATGTTCACCAAACCAACCCTGGAAAGAGTACTGAAAGGCATACTAGACAGAGATAAAAATGACCACAATCCCCAAAACAACAACAGAAAGAAACCACCAGGTAGGATAAGCAATTAAATAAGAGGAAAAGCAGAAAGAAACAACTGGAACAAAACATGGCAAAGTTGAGCCAGTATATATCAATTATATCCATAAATATAAATGGCATCAATTTACCTATAAAAAGAAATAGATTGACAGAATGGATCAAGAAACAGGATCCCACAATATGCGGTATACAAGAAATACATCTGACCCAAAAGGAAACTCATAGATTAAAAGTCAAAGGATGGAAAACATTATTCCATGCATCAGGAAACCAGAAAAAAGCAGGGGTAGCTATCCTATATGCAGACAACATGAACCTTAAACCTAAAATGATTAAAAGAGATAGAGAAAGTTACTACATACTCGTTAGTGGAAAAATTCAAGAGGAAAAACTAACAATTATAAATATATGTATGCACCAAATACAGGAGCACCCAACTATATAAGACAGATACTAATGGACATGAAAAACCAAATACACAAGAACACAATTATAACAGGAGATCTTAACAGCCCATTGTCACAAAGAGATAGATCAACTAGACAAAAAGTCAACAAACAAATAACAGAACTGAATCATACCTGTGAGTAATTGCACTTAGAAGATGTTTACAGAGTATTCCACCCAACCACATCAGAATACACATTCTTCTCAGCTGCACATGGGACATTTTCCAAAATACACCATATATTATCCCATAAAATATTCTTAAGTAAATGCAAAGGTATTGAAATCATACCAGGCATAATATCTGACCATTGTGCACTCAAATTGGAAATTAATGGCAAAAGAAATTCTAAAACCTGTATAAATACATGGAAATTAAATAACAAATTTTGAACAACCAGTGGGCTACAGATGAAATTAAACAAGAAATAAAACAATACCTACAATTCAATGACAATACAGAAACAACATACTGTAATCTGTGGGATGCAATGAAAGTGATCTTAAGAGGGAAATATATAGCAATAAATTGTCATATCAAGAAAACAGAATGAGCACAAATAAACAACCTAATGCTCCATCTCAAGCTTCTAGAAAAAGAAGAGCAACCTAAACCCAAAGCTCATAGAAGAGAGGAAATTGTAAAGATTAGAGCAGAAATCAATGCAATTGAAACTTTAAAAAAATACAAAGAACTAATGAATTGAAAAGCTAGTTTTTTGAGAGAACAAAAAAAATTGACAAACCTGTAGCTAACCTTATCAAGAGAGAGAAAGAAAAAACCCAAATTCATGAAATAAAAACTGAAAAAGGGGAAATTACTACAGATCCCATGGAAATTCAAAAGATCATGAATACCTACTTTGAAAATCTCTACTCACATAGAGTGGAAAACACAGAAGAAATGGACAGATTTCTAGAAACATATGAACTTTCAAGGCTCAACCAAGAAGATATAACAATTTTGAACAACCCAGTCTCACCTATTGAAATTGAAAATATAATTAAAAATTTACCAACAAAGAAAAGCCCAGGCCCAAATGGATTCACAGCTGAATTCTACAAGAAATTTAGAGAAGATTTGATGTCAATACTCCTTAAACTCTTCAATGAAATTGAGAAGAAAGCAATCCTTCCTAAATCACTCCGGGAGGCAAGTATTACTCTGATACCAAAACTAGAGAAAGATCCAACCAAAAAAGAGAACTATAGGCCAATATCACTGATGAACATTGATGCAAAGATTCTCAATAAAATACTGGCAAATAGAATGCAGCAAATCATCAAGAAGATTATATATCATGACCAAGTGGGGTTCATTCCAGGAATGCAGGGATGGTTTAACATACACAAATCAATAAATGTAGTACAACACAGTAACAGAGCCAAAAACAAAAACCACATGGTCATCTCAGTAGATTCAGAAAAAGCTTTCAACAAAGTCCAACACACATTCATGATAAAAACCCTTCAGAAACTCAGAATACATGGCATCTACCTCAATCTTATAAAGGCCATCTATGACAAACCAACAGCCAACATTATACTAAATGGACAGAAACTGAAAGCTTTCACTTTAAAATCAGGAACAAGACGAGGATGTCCACTATCACCACTCCTTTTAAATATAGTCTGGAAACACTAGCCAGGGCAATCAGACAAGAGAGAGAAATAAAAGGAATGAAGATAGGAAAGGAAGAAGTTAAATTATCACTATTTGCAGATGATATGATACTCTATACAGAAGACTCAAAAATCTCCATTAAAAGACTATTAGAGGTAATAAGTTCAGCAGTGTAGCCTGATACAAAATCAATTCTCAAAAATCAGTAGCAGAGCTCTTAGCATGCAACTCTCAGATTCGCAGTGGACTGGGGGGCGGTACTTCCCTAGCAAGTGCATTTCAGAAAAACTGTAAGAAATACAAAAGGCCCAAAGACTTCCACCACCCACCTGTCTGAAGGGGGCCAAAAACATGATAAGACAGAGAAAGAGCAAAAGGTTCTCAACTGCAGAACCAGGGAAAGTGAGTCCAACAGAGGTAAATGCAGAGGAGGTTGAGAGCAGCAAACCTGTAATGTCAAAGACAGCCTCATCGGAAATAAAGAAATACATCCATGATTTCATCATCGAATTTAAATCTGAAATTCTAAGTCAGGTGAAGCAAGATATAAGAAGATTAATAAAAGAAGTCCTGGGTAATCCTAAAGTAGGCACAAATGAAACAATAGAGGAACCCAGAGAAAGGAGAGAAGCCTTTGATGAAGAATATAAACAAAACCTAGAATATATGAAACAGATCCAAAGAGAATATTGCAAAGTTAAAAACTCCACTGAAACCTGGCAAAACCTTTTAACAGAAATTAAAGAAAAACTTTCAAAACTTGAAGATAAATTTGCAAAGTAAGATCATGAAAGGATGGATCTCTGAAAAATAACAAGGAAACAGGAAGCAATGATTCAAAGGCTAGAAGATGACAAGAGGATTTACAACCTAAGAATAAAATATGTGAATGAAGATGCAGCCATAAATACAAGTCAAATAAAAAGCCTATTCACAGAAATAATTAAGGAAAACTTCCCAAACATAGGTAATGGAAGTGAAGTTCAGATAAATGAGGCATATAGAACTCCAGCCAGCTACAACCAAAACAGATCTGCACCCAGACATATAATAATCAGGATCCCAGAAATCCATCACAAGAACAGAATATTAAAAGTGGTCAGAGAAAAGAAACAGATTACCTATAAAGGAAAACTCATCAAAATCACAGCGGACTTCTCAATGCAAACCATCAAATCAAGAAGGGCTTGAAGTGAAATATTCCAAGCCCTGAAAGAAAATAACCCCCAACCCAGAAAGATGTACCCTGCAAAACTGTCTCTCAAAACTAATGGAGAGACAAGATATTTCCACGACAAAATGGAACTGGGGGAGTTTGTGACCATCAATCCAACCCTACAAAGAATACTGAAGGACATTCTAGAGAGAGAAGAAAATCACCAGGGTTCCAGGAATAATGGCAGAAAGGCCTCAAAGAAAGGGGCAGACAGTGGAATGAAGGAGAAAAGTAAACAAATAACAACAGAAAAATAGCATGGCAGAAATAAGACAGAGAAAATTGGTTATGTCACTGTTTTATCTTGACTGATTTTATTTGAATCTGGTGTCCTTGAGAGTGTCGAGTCTGAGAGTAGGGGCAACTATACTGAAGATGACAAGATTCAATAGGATACCCATTCTGGTTTGATTGTTAACTGCCTTTGAATTCCTATAATGTCTCCAATGTTTAGATTTTATTAATAGTGTAATGCAATCCTATGTTTATATTATATTTGACGATACAGACAATTTTATTGAAAATAACAAGAGCCATCATAGTGACTATCGCAGATCACCTAGTGTTGTGTTTTTGTATGTTCTTTTCATTTTGTGTTTCTCTAGGAATTTGTATTGCTGACTTGTTTTGATTTGTTTCTCCCTCTAATACAGAAAGGCTAGACACATATATAGAGACTTATACATGTGTAGAACTTCTAAGTAGTTTATGCGAATGGATTATAGTTATTGTAAAAAAAAAGGAAAAGAGTATTCTAAAGGATATAACTGCCTGTATGTTTGAGTGTGTGGAATTAATAACCATGTTGCTAAAGTTTTAGTTGGATGGATGAGCAAAACTGACTGCAGTCTCACTATTTGGATGTCCACTTTGTGGACTTTACTTTTGTAACTTGAACAACTGCATCTAAGAGAAAAGTGTGTAATTATCAACTAGTGATTTTTTACTGATTACTATTTTTGTTTTTCTGTTTTGTTTTTGAGATTTTGTATTGTTTCTACCGTCTTTCTGTTTCAAAATTTTTTCTTTAAATAAAAAAATTATTTTTTAAAAAAGGAAGAGGAGGAAAAGAAAGTGCTCTAAAAGAGATAACTGTATGTATACTTAAGTGTGTAGGATTGATAACCATGTTACTAAGTTTTTGTTGGATCAGTGAACAGAACTGTTTGCAGCCTCACTGTTTGAATGTCCACTTTGTATGCTTTAATTTTGTAACTTGAAGAACTATATCCAAGAAGACAATATGCAATGTATCAAATAGTGATTTCTTACTGTTTATTTTTTTTGAAATTCTGTATTGTTTCTACCCTTTTTTCTGTTTTGCTTCCCCCTTTAAATAAAATTTTAAAAAATCAATAGCATTTCTGTACACAAACAAAAAACTCACTGAGAGAGAAATTATGGAAATATCACCCTTTACAATAACATCTAAGAAACTGAAATACTTAGGAATCAATCTAACTAAAATATAAAAGACCTATATGCTGAAAAGGATACTATGCTGCAAAAGGAGATTGAAGAGGATATTAGAAAATGGAAAGGTATTCCTTGTTCTTGGTTAGGAAGAATCAACATTGTGAAAATTGCCATATTCCCAAAACCGTTATACAGATTTAATGCAATCCCAATCAAGACACCATTGACATACCTCACAGATCTATAGAAGACACTACTAAAATTCATTTGGAAACAGAAGAAACCTAGAATAGCAAAGGCAATTCTGGGCAACAAAAGCACGGCAGGAGGCATCTCAATTCCTGACCTAAACAGTACTATAAGGCCACAGTGATAAAATCAGCTTGGTACTGGCAAAGAAATAGACCTGAGGATCAATGGAACAGATTAGAAGATGCAAGCACAATTACAAAGACACTCAGCCACCTGATATTTGACAAAGGGGTTTAATATGTCCACTGGAAGAAGGACAGCCTCTTTAATAAATGGTGTTGGAAAAATTGTCTGTCCACATGCTGAAGACTGAAACTAGATTCATGCATATCACCATGCACAAAATTAAAGTCTAAATGGATCAAAGACCTCAATATTAAAACAGAAATACTGAATGTATTGGAACACAAGGTAGGTAGAAGTCTTGGAGACATAGGGGTAGGCAGAGAATTCGTGAACAAAATACAAACTGCATGGGGAACACTTCAAAGAATTAATGATTGGGATCTCATAGTATTGAATAATTTCTACACGTCAAAAGAAATCACCAACAGAGTGACAAGAAAACCAACAGAGTGGGAAAGAATTTTATCTAGCTGTCCCTCAGACCAAGGACTTATATTCAGAATGTATAAAGAATTGAAAGGCATCAAGCCCCCCAAATTCAAAGACCCTCTCCAAAAATGAGCATCTGAGATGAACACACAGTTCTCAGGGAATGATATATAAATGGCAAAGAAATACATGAAGAAATGTTCACCATCACTGATCATCCAAAAAATGCAAATTAAAACAACATTCAGATTTCACCTCACTCCAGAAAGAATAGCAGCCATCAAGAAATCAACTGATAACAAATGTTGGTGAGGCTGAGGGGGAAAAGGAACACTGCTCCACTGTTGGTGGGAATGTAGACTGGTGCAACCATTATGGAAATCCATATGGAGAATTCTCAGAAGACTAGGATTGGAAGCCCCATTCAATCCAGCTATTCCCCTCTGGGTATTTTCCCTGAAGAACTGAAAAGTTCATATCACAGTGAAATATGTGCACCCATGTTCATAGATGCACAATTTGTGATAGCTAAATCCTGGAAACAACCAAGATGCCCATCAACTGCAGAGTGGATGAAAAAGATGTGGCATTTTTATACAATGGAATATTACTCAGCTATAAAAATCATGATCTTGAGGCCTTCATAGGCAAATGGAGACAACTTGAGACTATCCTCATTAGTGAAATAAGAATCATATTTATAAATATCATATTTAATCTCTAGTGTAAAAAGTAAATAAGAACTACAAGTGTAATAAAACCAAAATGTGTAATTGCTATTGTAAAAAAGAGAGGAAAAGAAAGTGCTCTAAGGGATATAACTGCATGTATGTTTGAGTGTGTAAAATAGATGTCCATATTGCTGGATCTTTGTTGGATCTTTGAGCAGAGCTGTTTGTAGTCTGACTGTTTGAATGTTTACTCTGTATCCTTTAACTTTGTAACTTGAACAACTACATTCAGTTTGACAGTTTGTAATTTATAAATTACTGATTTCTTAGTGGGGCTTTTTCTAATTTTTCTTTTTCTTTCTTTCTTTTAGAATTCTGTATTGTTGCTACCCTCTGTTCTGTTTTGCTTTTTTTTCTTCTCTTTATATAAAATGTTTAAAAATAAAAAAAAGAAATCAAGTGATAATAAATGTTGGTGAGGCTGTGGGGAAAAGGAACACTGCTCCACTGTTTCTGAGACTGTAGATTGGTGCAACCATTGTGAAAATCCATATGGAGAATTCTCAGAAGACTAGGATTGGAAGCTCCATTCAATCCAGCTATTCACTTCCTGGGTATTTTCCAAAATGAACCTACAAGTTCATATCACAGTGAAATATGTGCACCCATGTTCATAGCAGCACAATTTGTGACAGCTAAATCTTGGAAACAACCAAGGTGCCCGTCTACTGCAGTGTGGATGAAAAAGATGTGGCATTTTTATACAATGGAATATTACTCAGCTATGAAAAAGGATGATCTTGAGGCCTTCATATGTAAATGGAGACAACTTGAGACTATCCTCATTAGTGAAATAAATAAGAATCATATTTATAAATATATTGTGTCTCTAGTGTAAAAAGTAAGTAAGTACTACAAGTGTAATAAAACCAAAATGTGTAGTTGCTATTGTAAAAAAGAGAGGAAAAGAAAGGGCTCTATGCGATATAACTCTAGGTATGTTTGAGTGTGTAAAATAGATGACCATATAGCTGAATCTTTGGTAGATATTTGGGCAGAACTGTTTGCAGTCTCACTGTTTGAATGTCTACTATATGTCTTTTAACTTTGTAACTTGAACAACTACATCCCAGATGACAATATATAATTTATCAACTAGTGATTTCTTAGTGGGTTTTTTCTCTTTTTTCTTTTTTTTCTTTCTTTATTTCTTTTAGAATTCTGTATTGTTGCTACCCTTTTTTCTGCTTTGCTTTTTTCTTCTCTTTAAATAAAATTTTAAAAATGTATAATTGCTATTGTAAAAAAAAGAGGAAATAGGAAGTGCTATATACTGCATGAATGTTTAAGTGTGTATTTCTAAGTTCTTGTTGCATTGTTGAATAGATCTGTTTGCAGTCTCACTGCTTGAGTGTCTACTTTGTGTGCTTTAATTTTCTAACTTTAACAACTATTTCTAAAAGAGCAATATGTAGTTTACCAACTAGTGATTTCTTACTATTTATCTTTTTTTGAAATTCTGTAATATTTCTACCCCTTTTCTGTTTTTTTCTCTTTAAATAAAAAAATTGATAAGCCCCTAGCCAACCTTATTTTAAAAAGGAAAGAAAAAACTCAAGTTCATGCAATAAGGAATGAAATGTGTGAAATCACTACAGACCCCATGGAAATAGAGAAGATCATCAATACGTATTTTGAAAACCTCTCCTCTCATAAGCTTGATAACAAGTAAGACATGGACAGATTCCTAGAAACATATGAATTACCTAAGTTGGCTCAAGAAGATGTAAAACTGATGAATAGCAATTTCAATTAACAAAATTGAAAATGTAATTAAAACCTTACCAAAAAAGAAGAGCCCAGAACCCGATGGATTCACTGTGGAATTCTACAAGAAATACAAAGAAGACTTAATGTTGACATTAAAATTCAATGAAATTGAAAGGGAAATAATTCTCCCTTAACTCATCCCTGAAAGCAAGTATTACCCTAATACCAATACCAGAGAAAGACCCAACCAAAAAAGAGAACTACAGGCTAATCTCCCTAATGAACATAGATGCAAAAATTCTCAATAAAATTTTGCTGAGTAGAATGCAGCAAATCATCAAGAAGATTATACACCACGACAAATTCCCAGGAAAGCAGAGATGGTTCAATGTGTGCAAATGAATATATGTCATCCACCATACCAATAGAGATAAAAATAAGAACCACATGATCATTTATATAGATATACAAAAAGCTTTTGATAAGGCCCAACACCCATTCATGATAAGAACCCTAAAGAAAGTTGAAATAGAGGGTCTTTACCTCAATATGATAAAAGACCTCTATGACAAACCAACAGTTAGCACAATATTAAATGGCCAAAAACTGAAAGCCTTTACTCTAAAACCAGGAACAAGACAAGAATGTCCATTATCACCACTCCTATTCAATGTAGTGCTGAAAATATTAGCCAGAGCAATTAGACAAGAGAGAGAAATAAAAGGAGTAAGGATAGGAAAAGAGGTTAAACTATCATTATTTGCAGATGACATGATACTATACATATAAGACCACCAAAACTCCATTGAAAGATTCCTAGGTATACAAATTAAATTCAGTAATGTAGCTGGATGCAAGTCAACACTCAAAAAGCAATAGCATTCCTATACACAAAAAACAAACTTACTGAGAGAGAAATAAGTGGAGCCACACTCTTCAAAAAGCTATTGTAATAAAATCAACATGGTACTGAAATAAAAACAGACCTAAAGATCAATGGAATAGATTAGAAGATACAACTAGAGCTACAAACACACTCAGTCACCTTGTCTTTGATAAAGGGATGAAAACCATTCACTGGAATAAAGATAGTGTCTTTAATAATGGTGCTCAAAAAAACTAGCTCTCCATATGCTGAAAACTAAAGCTAGACCCATGCTTAGCATCATGTACTAAACTATAGTCAAAATGGATCAAAGATTTAAATATTAAAACAGAAACACTAAATCTTCTGGAAGAAAAAGTAGGTAGAAAACTTGAAGACATAGGGGTAGACAAAAAAATTCATGAACAAAAATCAAGCCACATGGCAAATATTTCCCAGAATCAATAACTGGGATCTAATCTTATTTAAAAGTTTTTGCATGTCAAAAGAAATCTACAACAGAGTAAAAAGGAAACCCATGAATTTTGAAAAAAAAAATCTTAATCAATTGTCCCCCAGACAAAGGACTTCTATCTAGAACATATAAAGAATTAAAAATAATCAGACACCTAAAATTCAAGACCCAATCCAAAAATGCTCATTTGAGATGCATACACAGATAAGGACATATGTATGGCAAATAAATATAGGAAAAAATGTTCAGAATCATTTGCCATTAGAGAAATGCAAATTAAAACCTCGCTGAGATTACAGCTCACTCCAGAAAGAATGGCCAGGTTCAAGAAAACTACCAACAACAAATGTTGGTGAGCCTGTGGGAAAAAAGAACCCTTCTGCACTGATGGTGGTAGTGCAGACTGGTGAACCACTGTGGTGGTCAGTCAAGAGGTTCCTCAAAAAGCTGGGATTGGAAGTCCCATTTGACCCAACTATTCCACTTCTGGGCATATTCCCAGAATTGAAAACATCATAGCACAGTACTATATGCGCACCCATGTTTATAACAGCACAATTTGTAATAGCCAGATTTGGAAACAACCTAAATGCCCATCAACTGAGGATTGGATTAAAAAGATGTGGTATTTTTATACAATGGAGTACTATTCAGCTATAAGGAATGATCACATTGAGTTATTTATAGGTAATTGGATGCAACTTGAGACCATACTTGTAAATGAAATAAATCAAACTCATATGAGTAAATACTGCATAGTCTCCCTATTGTAAGAAATGGTAAGTACATAAGATACAAAATCCTCAAAAAGAATAAGAATCTGCTCAAAGGAGAAAAATTGATATCTCAGGGAAAAGAAAGTGAAAGAAAAAGTAAGGAAAAAGAAAAAATATCTAAATTTATATAAACTCACTTAAGATAGCTAAGATGATTTTCCTACAAATTCTACAAGTTCATAGAACAAAATAGTTAATATTCATAGAATTGGATCAACTTTCCATGTTTATGTCAGGTGACCTTAGGAACTCTTGAAGATCACTATGTAAAATACCAAGCTTTGAGCTGACGATATTCAGTCTCCTTGGTGAGGTGGTTTAGAGCACACAGGGAAACTTTGGGATATCACTGTGAACCAGTAAGACCCCACCCTACCTCTCAAATCATCTGAGGCCACACTTGAAGCCCATGTGGGCCTAAATGGGCCACACCCAGTGAGCCTGCATTCAGCCTCCTGCACAAAGTGATTTCCAGGACACAGGGAAGATCTGGGACATCACTCCAAGCTGGTAAGAACCCGAACTGCTTCTCAAATCACTGGAAACCATAATGCATGTCCCTGTGGGCCTAACTGGCCCATTCCCAGTGACCTCCAGACTTCAGAAAGCTGCCTGCATCCCGCCTTGTGAGCTGAAAGTGCATGAAGTGATTTTCAGTGCACAGAGGAGCCTTGACACATTGCTCAGAGCCAAGAAATACAGGAAAATGACAAAGCAAAAGAGGAAAATGCAATCTCAAATATCCAGCTCATCCCAAGCAAGCATAGGAGACATGGACATAGAATAAAATGTAAGACATACATCTGAAATACCTGAAATGATAGCAACTGAAGTAAAGAAATAACTCCAGGAAGCTATAAATGAACTCCAATAAAAATAATCTCCCAGGTAAAAGAAGAAGTGATAAATTCAGTGAAAGAAGGTTTGCACATATGTAAAGAAGACATAGTTAAAAAATTAGAGGAACAATACTAAAAGGTAGAAACCCTGAATGAGCAATATAACAAACAAACAGAATGCATGAAGTAGATTTCAAAGAGATATACAGGAAATCAAAAATTCTATCAAAAGTTGGTACCGAGCATGTGTTAGAGTCAGCAGTACATGGTACATTCTCTAAAATAGACCATATACTAACCCACAGAACATATTTAAGTAAATGCAAAAGAATTGAAATTATCCCATACATGTTATCAGATCATAGCACCATGAAACTGGAAATTAATGATAAAAGTAACTGCAAAAACCACACAAACACATGGAAATTAAATAATACACTCTTGACCAATCAGTGGGTCACAGAGGAAATTAAAGAAGAAATTAAATAATATCTAAAAGTGAACAAAAATAAAAATACAATTTCTGGAACCTGTGGAATGCAATGAAAGTGGTCCTCAGATGAAAACTTATTGCACTGAGTTCCCACATTAGGAAAACAGAATCAACACAAATAAGCAACCTGATATTACACCTGAAACCTCTAGAAAAAGTAGAACAAACCAAGCCCAAAGCCAAAAGAAGGGAGGAAATTATAAAGATCAGAGCAGAAATTAATGCAATAGAGACTAAGAAAATAATTCAAAGAATCAATAAATCAAAGAGTTGGTTCTTTGAAAGAATAAATAAAATTGACAAGCCCCTAGCCAACCTAATTTAAAAAATGAAAGAAAAGACTTGATTCATGCAGTACAGAATGATAAAGGAGAAATCACTACCAACCCTGTGGAAATACAGAAGATCATCAACAACTATTTCAAAAACCTCTTCTCTCATAGGTTCGACAACACAGAAGAAATGAACAGATTCCTAGAAACATACGAACCACCAAAGCTGTATCAAGAAGATGTAAAACTGCTGAATAACCCAATTTCTATTTATGAAATTGAAAATGTAATCAAGTCACTACCAACAGAGAAGAGGTCAAGCCCAGATGGATTCACTGCAGAATTCTACAAGAAATAAGAAGAAGACTTAAAGCTGACACTCCTCAAACTCCTCAATGAAATTCAAAGGGAAGCATTTCTCCCTAAGTCATTCCTGGAAGCAAATATCACTCTAGTACCAAGACCTCAGAAAGACCTAACTAAAAAAGAGAACTACAGGCCAATCTCCCTAATGAATATAGATGCAAAAATTCTCAATAAAATATTGGCAAACAGGATGCAGCAAATCATCGAGAAGATAATACACCATGACCAAGTGGGATTCATCCCAGGCATGCAGGGATGGTTCAACATGCATAAATCAATAAATGTAATCCACCATATCAATAGAGCCAAAAGTAAGAATCACATGATCATTTCTACAGATGCAGAAAAACCTTTTGATAAGATCCAACACCAATTCATGATAAGAACCTTACAGACAATTGGAATAGATGGTCTTTACCTCAATATGATAAGGGGCCATCTATGACAAACCAACAGCCAGCATCATATTACATGGCCAAAAACTGAAAGCCTTTACCTTGAAATCAGGCACAAGACAAGGATGTCCCTTATCACCGCTTCTATTAAATGTAATACTGGAAATACTAGCCAGAGCGATTAGACAAGAGAGAGAAATAAAAGGAGTAAAGATAGGAAAAGAAGAAGTTAAACTATTATTATTTGCAGATGACATGATACTCTTAACAGAAGACCTCCAAACCTCTGTTGAAAGTCTCCTAGATATAATAAATAAATTCAGCAATGTAGCTGGATACAAAGTCAGTACTCAAAAATCAATAGCATTCTTACACACTAACAACAAAATCACCAAGAGAGAAATAAGAGCAGCCACACCCTTCGCACTAGCATACAAAAAAATGAAATACTTAGGAATTAATCTAACAAAAGATGTAAAATAGTTGTACCAAAAAAAAAAGAGTTGTACAGGGAAATTTATAATGCCCTGAAAAAAGAAATCAAAGCAGACCTCAGAAAATGGAAAGATATCCCTTGTCCATGGATAAGATGAATAAATATTGTGAAAATGGCCATTTTCCCAAAATTGTTATACAGGTTCAATGCAATCCAAATCAAAATACTACTAACGTAGATCTAGAGAAGTCACTCCTAAAATTCATCTGGAACCAGAAGAGCCCTAGAATAGCAAAGGCAATTCTAAGCAGCAAAGCCAAGGCAGGAGGCATCACAATTCCTGACTTGAAGTTATACTAAAAGATAAGTAATTCATGGTATTGCAGTAAAAACAGACCTGAAGATCAATGGAATATATTAGAAAATACAACTATGAAAACAACCAACCACCTTATCATTGATAAAGGGGCCAAACATGTTCACTGGAAGAATGATAGTCTCTTTAATAAATGATGCTGAAAAAACTGGCTATCCATATGCTTAAAACTAAAGTTACACCCATGCCTGTCACCATACACCAAATTAAAATCTAAATGGATCAAAGATCTAAATATTAAAACAGAAACACTAAATCTGTTGAAAGACAAAGTAGGTAAAAATCTTGAAGACACAGGGTTGGTAGAGAATTCATGAATAAGAACCAAACTGCATGGGAAATACTTCCCAGAATCAATAACTGGGATAAACTCTTATTAAAGAGTTTCTGTATGTCCAAAGAAATCTCCAGCAGAGTGAAAATAAATCTCACAAACTGGGAAAAAAATCTTAGTGAACTGTCCCTCAGACAAAGGATTTCTGTCTAGAACTTATAAAGAATTTTTTAAAAATCAGACCCCTGAAATTCAAAGACCCAATCCAAAAATGGGCATCTGAGATGAACACACAGTTCTCAGATAAAGAAATATGAATGGCAAATAAATACATGACAAAATGTTCATCATCACTGGTCATTAGAGAAATGCAAATTAAAACCACACTGAGATTCAATCTCACTCCAGAAAGAATGGCCAGGACCAACAAAACAACCAACAACAAATGCTGGAGAGGCTGTGGGGAAAAAGGAACTCTTCTACACTGTTGGTGGGAGTGTAGACTGGTGCAACCACTGTGGAGGTCAATCTGGAGATTCGTCAAAAATCTGGGATTGGAAGTCCCATTTGACTCAGCTTTTCCACTCCTAGAAGAACTGAAAACATCTTACCACAGTGATATATGTGTGCCCATGTTTATAGCGGCACAGTTTGTAATAGCCAGATCTTGGAAACAACCTAAGTGCCCATCAACTGAGGAACTCCCCTCCCACGGTGGGCCTGGCTCCCTGGGTTGAATGCTGGGCCCATTCCAGTCAAGCCCACAGAACCTCTGGATCCTAGTCCAGTGTCCTAGGGCTTGGGTGGGCACCTAACTACTGGGAACAATGGTCCCAAAGTCTTCCTGGACCAACACTGGTGAGCTGGAACTCACCTTGTGGCAGCACAGGCCTGGCTCCCCATGTAGCAGGCCTGGCTCCCCTGGTTGAATGAAATTTGCTGGGTGCAGTCCACTCAAGCCCGGGAACATCTGGAGTCTAGTCCAGTGTACTAGGTGGCTGGGCGGACACCTGTCTGCAGGATCAGTGGTCCCAACTTCGTGGGCCAGCACTGCTGAACTGGTACTCACCTCGTGATGGCTCTGGCCTCAATCCCAATGCTTCTTAACACTAACTTGAAATACACAGTTAAAGGATATGTGCAGAGCTCCATATGCAAGAAGGAGAAGCATGAGTCTCTGAGTCTGCACAGTAAGACTGAAAATGAGGTCAGGGATCAGACATTGCTTGTTCTGACAGTTGATCAGAGGAGCATTGCTGCTTCTCTGGGTGTCCACCAGGCTGTGTGGTGGATACATTTCCAGAACTCCAGTGTGAGTCCTGATTCACACTGATCACCCTATCAATGGCCCCATGCCTGCCTTCCTGTCTCTGGAACAGCATCAGCCTCTCTCAGTCTTTCTGATCAATTGCTGAAAGTGTTTTCCTTCTCTATGATGTCCCTGACCCTACTGCTTCCAAATTCTCCCGGTGGTATGACATCTGCTATGGGATTTCTTTGGAACCTGGCAGTCACCTCCTCTTTAAGAGTGTCTTTCAAGAAGTCCTATGTGCAGTATTGACTAAAAAGGCTTCTTCTTTTTTCTGGTGATTCCATGTGGCAGGACTTCACTGCACAATAACTGCATTGTAACATTTTGTGTCACTTTTTGATGCTCAATACAATTGCATCTCATAATTTCTGCTTTATAGCCAAGAACTCATCCAGTGACATGCAGTAATTCCTTCAGCCAAATCTCAAAATATCACCTGTGCACATCTTAATGGTTTCATCAGCACTTCTCCAGGTATTCTCTCACTATTCCAGTCTTGGCAAGACTGTGACTGTAGTCATGGGTGATGGCACACATCTGTAATGATAACACATGGGAGTCAGAGGCAAGGGAATCACTGCAACTTTTGGGTCCCCTGGGGCAACAGAGTGAGTTTGAAGGCAGACTGGGCTACACAGAAAGACCCTGTGTCCAAAAAAAAAAAAAAGACAGTCACTCTATCATACACATCAGTGATAACAAAAACTGCCCTTTTGCACTATTCAACACTGATGAGGTGCAAATGCTTAGCAGAACTGGGTAACTATTAAATGATGACCAGTGTTTTCTGCAAACCAGAAAAACTTTGAAAGTTGTGTGTGTGTCTTTAGAAGACTGTAATAGAGGAGAAGACAAGATGGCCAATCAGTGAGCAACAAAATACAAAGCCTCCCGGGAGAAACAACTCATATTGCAGAATAAAACACCTGGGAGAGACCCAGACAGAGGGAGATGGATCCTATTGACACAGGAAGAAATTAAAACATAAAAAAGTTCATCAACTACTTTGGGACTACAACTGAAACAGCTAAAAATTATGGGACACAGTGTTTTCATGGTGGCCCACCAAGTTTGTGCCAGCTTGAATCCACACTAGCTGGCAGAGCTGCCCAAACACATTCCTGCTGTCACTCACAGGAAGCACAGCAGCACTGAAGTTGGGGATTGGTGAGCTCAACAGAGAGTAGAGCCAGTGAAGGGACCTTCATTAATCCATGGTCAGTGCTGGGAATGAGACACACACCCCCATGGGAAGGGCACAACCAAATGGGCAACATGTTGGAATCAGTCAGGAGGAGCCTGAACTGGGAGCAACAGTGATTTCAGTTGGTTGCTCTCTACCCAGAGCAGATTCATGGGATTTGCTTGGACTGCACCATGCCCCTGGCTGGGACCCAATAAACCATCCCAAATTGATTCCCTGTGACTAGCACACACTAGCCGGGTGAAGGCACCTGAAGTTTGCCTGGCCCAATGGGGAGGGGCGAGCATACACAGCTAATGCTTATGCCTCAGTGACAAGAGCAGCCAGGAGAGGGAGGAGGTCCCTTGCCACAGTGCTTCAGAGGAAATGTGGCCAATAGGGAAGGGGGCTGGGACATGAACTGTAACCTGTGTGGAGGAAGCCAGGGCCATGACAGGAGAGAGAGGCAGGAGGAGGCCCTCAGCCCAGAACCCTGAGAGCACTGATCCAGGAGAGGGAAAAACAAGGGAGATTGAGGGTGGCAAATACACATCAGACATGGCTTCAATAGACATTAAGAGATATCTTCTGAACCTTGTAGACAAGCTCAAAACTGAAATATTAAATCAGGTAAAGCAAGATATGAGTAGAGTAATAAAAGAAATGCTCTCAGGAAACATCTCTCAGGATGATACAGATAGAAGAAGGGAGGAACACAAAAGAGGAGAGAAACATTCAATAAAGAATATAAAGAAAATATAGAATACATGAAGCATATTCAAAGAGACTATCAGGAAATTAAAAACTCCATTGAAAGCTGGCAAAATGCCTTAAAAGAAACTAAGGATAGACTATCAAAACTTGAAGACAAGTTTGCAATGTGTGATCATGAAAGGAAAGATCTCTTAAAAATAACAAGGAAACAGGCAGTAACAATACAAAGGCTATAAGATGACAAGAGAATCTACAATTTAAGAATAAGAACCATGAAAGAAGAAGCAGGAATACATACAGGTGAATTACAAAGGCTATTCGAGGAAATAATTAAGGAAAACTTCCCAAGCATGGGAAAAGAAAGTGACTTTCAGTTATGTGAGGCATACAGAAATCCAGCCACCTACAACCAAAACAGAGCTACACCCCAACATATAATAATCAAGATACCAGAAATTCAGTATAAAAACAGAATATTAAAAGCATCAGAGAAAAGAAACAGATTACCTATAAAGGTAAGCCCATCAGATTCATGGCTGACTTCTCGACACAGACCATCAGATCAAGAAGAGCTTGGAGTGAAGTACTCCAAGCCCTGAAAGAAAATAATCTCCAGCCCAGATTGATGTACCCTGCAAAACTGTCACTAGAAATTAATGAAGAAACAAGATGCTCTCATGACAAAGAGGAACTGCGGGATTTTGAGACCACCAACCCAACCCTACAGAGAATGCTAAAGGACATTCTAGAGTGAAAAAAAATACCAGGATTTTAGGAACAGTGGCAGAAAGGCCTCAATGAGTGGGGCAGGCAGTAGGATGAAGGAGAAAACTAGGCAAAGGCAAAAAAATAGCATAGCAGAAATGAGGCAGAGAAGGATGACTAGAATCTCTAACATAGATGGCTTTCATACACTATATTGTTAATAGTGCACCAGGATTTAAAACCCACATTACTCACACTACTCTGCTTAGATGTATTCTATTCTGTTCCAGTCATTCTACCTGTACTAGATTTGAAGGCACAGACAGTAATCCCAAAAATAACAGGATATAGTATGGCAATCATCCTTAATTTCCTATTAACTTAATCTAAAGCTCTGTAAAACCTACACTGTTTTACCATGACTGATCCTAATCGAATCTGGCTTGTTGGATTGCTGTTTTGTATTTACAGATGTCATTCAAAGCTGTTATGATTGATAGTATCAACTCTGAGAGTATAGGCAACTGCACTGAAAATACAAGATCCACTAGAATATCCACTCTGGTTTGATTATTACTAGCCTTTGAAGTTTTATAGTGTCTACAATGTTTTATTTTTACTAATATTGTTATTTACTGCTATACTCAATTATACTGCTATATTTAATTATGCCTGATGATATAGACATTCTATTGAAGATAGTAAAAAACAACACAGTAATCATTGTAGATCACCTTGTGCTTTGGTTTTATATGAATTTTTGGTTTCATGTTTTTATAGGAATTTGTTTAGTTTTGTCTTGCTAAATTTTGTTTTTCCTTCTAATACAAAAAGGATAGAAATACATGTAGAGATTCATGCATACATAGCTGTTTACACTCTCACTGTTTGACTATCTTTAATTTTGTAACTTGAACAACTATTTCTAAGAGGACAATATGTAATTTATTAACTAGTGATTTCTTATTGTTTATCTCTTTTTTTGGAATTCTGTATTATCTCTACCCTTTACATGCTTTTTTTCTCTTTAAATAAAAAAAAGACTGAAATAGTAAATGAGTGGACTGAAGCTTTTCAATCATAGCTCTCTTCTTGTTGCGTGATGTAGAGTTAATTGTAACATGTAGGGCATCACAATTTCATCAGGAAATTTGTGGATGAGAGTGCAAAGTGCACATTGCTTTGTGTTGTTTAATTTCAAAATGACACTTGGAAAATTTTTCTTCCATTAAAGTAATGTTAATTGTTTACCTTTGTTTCAGCCAATGCTTCTGCATTGGCAAATCTTCTTAGGGACTTTAGAGGTTTCCTGACCTTGGCTGACTTCCTTTATGATCTGAGTCTTACAAAATAAAAGGCACCTGAAGAAACTGTATCTGCAAAGTTGGAAGAGAAGGACTGTGTAGATGAGATTAACCTGGAATACAAAGCATTAATAAAAGTTCTGGCAAGTCCTTTCTCTTTATACATAAGACTTTTGCCCAGACAATCAGCCATGAATAAACCTGGCCTTCTTTTACGTGGGGACACAGGTGCCATGGGTACCTAACTTGCTGGTCTGCTCTTCATAGAAAGAACCAAGGACAGAGGGAGGATGCAAACAGCACATCTGCTGAACTACACTGAGATGCACACATCAGCCTGGGAGGTCCCCTCATCTCAAGGTACCTCCCTGGATGATGTGTTCTCTGTGGTGATCTTAGAATAAATAACAAGTTCCAGGCAGGGCTGTTTCATGAGCAAGCTTCCTTTCTTAGTTTTTGAGCACTTTCATTGAGGTGAGCTTCACTCATCAAAAAGGTCATCATCATTGTAATGCTCTGGGGAGGGTTGGGAGTGTGAGCAGTGTGCAGATTATAATGAAAGAGCTGGAGCCAGCCTCTGTCAGAGCTCACAGTCTGCAGTGCATTTTTCTGTGGACTGATAGGGCACCTCGGAATGTCCTGTCCTTGGATTCACCCATCCCTGCCCTGAGTCTCAGGCCTCAGTCACCTTTGCAGGGCTGAGAGATCTCCACAGTCCTGTGTATTCACAGGAAAGAGCTCCTGGGTTACTTTGACTTGTTCCCTAATCCTTCCATTGAGACCTGATGCACACACTTCTGTCTCATCACTGTGGAGTTGCCTGGCTTAGACTAAGATATTTCTTAATATGCATTGTTTGATATAATTGCACCAAGTCACATCCTGTTTCCCAAACACTCTAATGTTTATTGTCTTGGCAGACTTTATGAACTTCTTAGTTGAATTAATCTGCCCTTTCCAGAATCTGAATGACTCACCTCACCTTTCCTTCTGTCTTTTTTGTACAATGTCAGGGAAATGTTCTAATAAAATGTTGATCAGACAGACATGGATAATGTTCTCACCTGATGTCCTTAGTCTTCCAAGGATTCCCTTTCTTCACTAATAAACATAAAGGTTTCAACATCTTGCTTCAATAAATTTCTTTCCCTGCACATCTCCACTTGTGTTGCTATTGTCCTACAACAGGAGTCTTGTATTGAGGGGGTTTTCATAATGAGTGACCTTTGGGGTTGTTATCAATCCATTCCATATGCAGTATCTTGATGACAAAGGTATCCTGAGGATCCACATCACAAAAGGAGACCCTTGGTCAGGAATCTTCGTGCACTACACCAGATTCCCCACTCCTGTAGACAGAACTGCTGAGGGATGAGCAAGAGTAACAAACACTGGCCTCTCCCAGAGTCACTGTGCTCACTAAAGTGTCCTCATTTTAGCCTGGACAGACACTGCCACCCTGTGTTTAGGCTTCCTTCCTCCAATAGCTTCCCTGTTCAAACCACCTCAAAACTGGTGACAGAATCACATCCTGAAAACCAAGCTCTGGTGATCTTATGAGCTTCATTACTGTCAAAGCGCAGTGACTTTCCTTTTTCATGGAATCAAACTTAATTTCTCAAGCCAAAAATTAGAATATTCATGTTTGCACCACAATCAAAACTGCATGCTGTTTCAAAATAAGTGTAGGTTCTTTCTTCACTCTGTGTTTCCAATATTTGTCTCTGCGACAAACAACCATAGTTCCTTATGGTTCAAGACTGTAGAAGAACAAAAGGAAGAGGTGTTGTCCTAGCTGATGCAACCTGTCCCCTGACTGGTCCAGATCCAGAGGCCCTAACAGATGCGTGGTCCATGGGGCAATCTGTGAGTACTTCAGTGTGTACAGTCCTGAGACAGCACATGAATTTCACGGATTGCCAATAGTTAAGAAAGCAAAAAGCAGTGAAGAAAGTAAAGGTATAACCAAGGACAACAGATCTGTACAGAGAAGTGAAAATACCTGGACAAAAATGATGTATGTATAATTATGCAGAAAATGAATCTACCCTGCAAAACTGTCACTAGGAATTAATGGAGAAACAAGATGCTTCCATGACAAAGAGGAACTTGGGAATTTGTGACCACCAATCCAACCCTACAGAAAATACTGAAGGACATTCTAGAGAGAGAAAAAAAATACCAGGATTTCAGAAACAGTGGCAGAAAGGCCTCAGTGAACAGGGAAGAAGAGAAAATTAGGAGAAAATTAGACAGAAGGAGAAAATTAGACAAACAATGGCAGAAAAATAGCATAGCAGAAATGAGGCAGAGAAGGTTGGTTATAATCTCTAACATAGATGACCTTGATACACTAAAAAAAAGGACAGACAGAGTAGATCAGGAGGTAGGGTCCATCAAGATGCTCTGTATAGGACCTATAATTAACCAGAGAGTGGGTTTATTGACCAAAAATCAAATATGAGAAAACAATACTCTATGTGTCAGGGAATCGGGGGGAAATAAGAGCAAGTCGACCACCATATGCAGATAGGTTGGAAAGACAGGATACTTAAGTGCAGTAGAGAACTACTCAGCTATAATGAAGGAAAACCTTGAGGCTTTTGTAGGTAAAAGAATACAACCTAAGATCAAGTCCAGGAGTGAAAAGGTTTGAAACCACTTAGGTAAATGGCAGCCTCCCCCCCACCAATCAAAAAACTGAGGGAGTTTATGGGACCCAAAATGTGCAGCACCCTGTGGGAGTGAAAGGGGAGGAATAGTCTAAAAAAACAAGGAAGAGGATATTGTTAATAGTGTATTAGGATTTAAAACACACATAACTCACACCACTCTGTTTAGATGGCTTATATTCTGTTCCAGTTTGCCTACTTGTACTAGATTTGAGGGCTCAGACAATTACCCTGAAAATAGCAGGATAGAGTATGGTAATCATCCTTAATCTCCTATTAACTTAATCTGAAGCTCTGTATAACTTACACTGTTATACCATGACTTATCTTAATTGAATCTGGTTTGTTAGATTGCTGTTTTGTATTGACAGATTTTATTCAAAGCTGTTATGATTCACAGTATCAAGTCTGAGAGTATAGACACCTATACTGAAGATAACAAGATTCACTAGGATACCCACTCTGGTTTATTACCTGCCTTTGAAGTTTTATACTGTCTACAATGTTTTATTTTTACTAATATTGTTGTGTACGGCTATAATCAATTATACTGATATGTTCAATTATGCCTGATTATATAGACAATTCTATTGAAGATAACAAGAGACAACACAGTGACCATTGTAAATCACCTTGTATGGTGGTTTTAAATGACCTTTTGATTTCATTGTTAATAGTTTTGATTTTAATAGGAATTAGTTTTGTTTTGTCTTGCTATGTTGTGTTTTTCCTTCTAATACAGAAAGGATAGAAATACATGTAAAGACTCATGCATGCATAGCTGTTTACAGTCTAACTGACTGAATGTCTACTTTGCAAGCTTTAATTTTGTAACTTGAAAAACTATTTCTAAGAGAACAATATGCAATTTATCAACTAGTGATTTCTTACTGTTTATTTTTTTCAAATTCTGCATTATTTCTACCCTTTTCCTGTTTTTTCTCTTTAACTAAAAAAAAATGCCTTTCTCATCCATTTTACCTAAAGCACTGCCATCACTGTAACCTCCAGATTGTGTAAGGTCCAAATTTCCTGCCTGCTACTTTGTGCAAACACATCAGAGGCTGCTGTTTCCCCTTGACATCTACAAGTTTTCCTGGATCACTGCCAGGGGCCTGCTGCAACTCGTCCCCAAACTTCTGGAAGGAATCAAGGCCATTACCTGGGGAATGAATAGCAGAGCTCAGAGGGGTCAACTGCAGGTGAATTCCCTTACCTGTGTCACACACACACACACACACACACACACACACACCAGAACAGTCCATAGCAGCCCCAACATGAAGCTGGTGTTGCTGCTCCTCCTGGCTGCCCTGCCCTTTTGCTGTTATGCAGGTGAGTTCCATGCAGAGAATGCAGTCTTTGACCAGGGCTGGTACCTGTGTCCTTTGGGAGGAAGTTCTGGTCCCTGAGCTTCAGCACAGGGCAACATTAATTCCAGCAATCAGGAGGCAGCTCCTTGGGGTCTTTGTGCCTGCACTGGAGAGGCACACAGTGTGTCATTTGCACTCAAGTATTCCAGCATGTTCCTAGTTATCATGAAACCAGGATGGGTCTTGGGATTTGATACTGCAATCAGACATTTCAATGGGACAAATAGTGGAAGCATATGATCACTTCTGCATTGGACACAAAAGAGTTTCCCTTGAAGTACTTGTGAGTCTCCATAGATGGGGAAGGAAGTGGAAAAGCTTCCAGAGAGAAAGCTCAGATTCCAGCAAATGACCAAGCAGAAAACACATTGGAGGTCACACAGCAGACAGATAGGGCTGTTCTGAGACCCCATAGTGGCCCTTGGTCACCCAGTCCCTTTGTGTTCAGTGCTGACTGATAGGAGGACTCATTCTCATGAGTGCCCTGCAGTCATGAAGGAGGAAAAAACTCTGACAAACACAGCATGGTGAACACCAATGTTGTCACATGCTCTGCACATTTCAAAAGCTTGTTCACACTACCTCAGCCTCCTGTTCCCGATGTTGGTTCAGACCAGTAAAAAGGCAATGTGCTCAACAATCTGAGAAAAAGTTGCAGAGCCAAATGTTACCAGCTGCTATGAGCAAAGCAACACTTCCTCTGCGCAGTGGGTGACTGGCCAACCACTGTCCCCTCCATTACAAGAAGTTCTCTTTCTCACTGCTCTGGGTGACAAGTAGTTAGAGCTCAGAGAGCAAGTGGACAGTATTCTATACCCAGTAGTTCCAGGCTCCTTCAATTTCCTACATGATGGTTTCAGTGATGGCAGTGGAGCACAGTTCTTGTGTTTCTTCCAAGGTTCTGGCTGCCAGTTTCTTGAGGATGTAGTCACAAAAACCATCGATAGTAATGTGACTATGGCTCAGTACACAGAATTTCTTCAACCTCTCCTAGATAACAAGCTCACTGAAAAGGTTGCAGAGAAACTCAAGCAATGTTTTCTTGTTAGATGAAACACTGGCCAATGTTCAGCTGCTGCTGGTAACTTTCATTTCCTCTTTCATGCCTCTTAAATCCTTGACCTGAAGTGAGCAGTCTCTCAGTCTCTTACTAATGCTGATAAAGCACCTGAGGCACATTCCATTTCTAAAGCATATGATTTACAAGATGTGTGGTGACTTTTCCTTTATCAACCCTTCATTTACACTTTAAGAGTATTCAGTAAAGTACAAGTGAAAAAGATGAAAGAAAAGAATTCTCCAGCTCACCTCATTTGTTGGTGGCTATGGCCTGGCAAGTCGCAGCTGTCCCAGGGCAAAAACCATCAGCGTCTCCTGAGATCCATGCCATGTTGGAATTTAGGGTGCTGGGAAACCAAGCAGCCAGCTTGTGCCCTACTAAGTGGCTGTGGCCTGGCAAGCCGTGGCCACCCCAAGGTGAGAACCATTAGCATCTCCTGAGATCCATGTCATGTTGGAACTTAGGGTGCTGGGAAACCAAGCAACCAGTTTGCCTTCCTGGTAAGTGGCTGTGAGCTTACCGGCACATGGGCTGAGATTCAAACATCCATAATCTCCCCTCCTCCCCCCATTAGTAAGTGGGTACCAGAAATCTGAGCGTCTCTTGCAAGGTTGACTATATGCAATCTAGCAAATAAGGGGCATTTCCTTGTACCATCTCTTTGAAGGCAAATATTTTTATCATTGTTTGGCTTTGTTCTGATTAATGGTATTGCTTTATTTAATATTCTGTTTTGATAAATTCTATAACATTCTGTATTTCCTTTGATTTTGTTATACCTGATTGAAAGGACAACTATTTCATTTGTGAAGAAAATGAGATATACTATGGTACCTATTACTGTTATCCCAGTAACCTTCTATGAAGTTCTGTACCAATTTCACTACACTGTCTCAACTGGATTTGTTCCATCTTGTTCTGTGGTATTTTACTACTTTAAAAAAATTTTTAGAAGAATTCTCCAGAAATGACTTACCTCCTTTCAGTTCTTCAGGACATTTACACAGACATAGACAAGCATGCATGCACACACAAATTTTCTATGAAGAGTAAAATTGTGATTCTCAGGAATCCCTCAGCAGGGGTGCTGGCACACACTTATAATCCCAGCACACAGGAGAAAAAGGCAGGAAAATCACTTGTGTTTGAGGACAGCCTGTAGTACATAATGAATTTAAGGCCAAACTGAACTGCATAGTGAGACCCTTTCTCCAAGAAAAAAAGTCCTCATCTTTAGAAGCAATCAGAAAAAATAAGATAGCTTGAACTCAAACAAAATAGATGCTAAAAACAGGACATTTTGATAGAATCCATAAAATCCTCATTCAAGTAAGATTCTATGTACCTACTTTAAAGAATTTCAAATTGCCCTTCTGAGCACACAAGTTTTTTAGCTAAAAAGTTTGAAAGCCTTAGATCCTTTCATTCCACATCAAGTGTATTGCACATGGAAGTGCACATTGTGGTAGTGAACACACGATAGTTGAGGGATCATTTAAAAGAAAAAGCATATAATTACAACATATTTAAGTTTGTATTTGATCTTCTAATGTTTTCTTTAAAGCATTTTGTGGTAGAAAACTTGGGAAAACACCAAAGAACATAAGACTTAACTGAACATCACCTGCACCCCTGCACAATGTGATTATCCTTATTCCAATCCAAGTTAGAGTTATCATCCATAGTGTGGAGCACCAATGTTTTGCAGACCACAGAAGTAAAGGTGGAGGTCTTTGGTCTGCCTTCAATTATTTAACGTTTAAGGCAATAGAAAAGTGAATGAGATTACATCTTTCTTTTGAGGAGAGAGTTTAACGATGCTCAACTAAAAGGCTGATATCACTATAGTTTACTATGACAGCTCTTTCACAAGTTATACCTGGGGCATGTTTCATTGTAAATTATTTAGAAGACCATGAAGCTTTGAAAAACAATTATTGAAAGGGTTCCTTTTAGAGAAAAGAGCTAGAGGCCTTCTTTGGCATCAATAACTATCAGGTGACTGATGGGACATGTGAGGAGAGAGCCTGTTCTGTTTCCAGGGAATTTTTAGATGCTCTGTATGCTTTGGATTTGCAGTTGTCAGAACCACAGAAAAATCACAAGAGGAAAAATATTTGATTGTCAGTATTTGACTTTGCAGGACAGAGTCGAAAATCTACATGATGTGCCTCTTTTTGTTTTCCAGAACATAATATATAACAGCAAATACTGTGCAGCATACTAACTTTCCATAAGACTATTGTCTCCCAGGACTACACAGGATGATAGGAAGTGAAATGCCCATGCTACAGAGCCTAACTTTCCTTCTTTGCTTTCTCCTTCTATCTATGAACTGCAAGACAATTGTTGAAACCTTAAGTACCTTTTCATTTCAATAAACTATCTGCAACACTAAAGCTCCTGTTTGTTCTGCCACAACATGGGAGGCTTTGGAAGCCTTCTGCACATGAGACCATTAAAGAACTTCTTCATTAAAAAACTGCAGGTTGTGCTGTTGGGGAGTCTCAAAAGCACATTTACTGTCTCTGTGTCCCCAGCATGGGTCCTCTCTCTGGATGAAGGCTTTCTCTGGCTTCTTCTCACGAGTCTCGCTGAATTCCTCAAGCTCAGAGTTTTTGAGGTCAGGCTGTGCTCAGATTCTGGCTGCCACAACTGTGCTCAGGATGGGCAACCCATGGAGAGCTTTCTCCTCCTATCAGTCCCTGCACAAAATCCAGAATACAATGTAGAAGAACACAAGGCCACTTGAGTTTGGAGAGAGACAGAAACCCATGTCCATGGTGCAATGCATCAGGTTAGCCCCATCCCACAGCATGGAGATGGATTTCAGTGGGAAATGCATCTCACAGGGATTGGGGTGATGTCTGAATCAATTCATCTTTTAAAAAATTAAAGAATGGCTTAGGACCCATGAGGAACAGTAAAATGTATGTTTTCTAGTACTTCTGAAGGGAACCTCAATAGGGATGAAATTGAGTGTTTGCTTACATAGGAAACCTTTGTTCAAAATGTTATGTGGTTTAGAGCTGGAGGACAAAAATAGCAAAAAGTGAGATATTTTCTTCTCTACTTTTCATTTTTCCCCTACACTCACACAGTAACCATGGTTTTTAGGTGCCGTGGCCACGTGACTGAGTTTGGTGGGTGGAATGATGGGGAAATGACAAACAGTACCTCCTGATTTGCCCCATAGTACCTCTTCCTTTCCTGTCATCTGGCATATGTGCCACCACATGCTGAAATCCAGTACACCTTTGAGCCCCTGAATCACTGGAGCCCTTCCTGGGAAGAAACTGAGTCTCCCCAGAAATCAAATAGAGACAGAACTTGGATGTGACCTATAACATATCATGGTTATTTTTACAATTACTTAGATCTTAGCATCATACGTTTTCATGGAGTAATATGTTACCACTGATGCTTCTTACAAAAACCAGTCGATGGTGACAAGAAAAAGTAGATTGTGGTTTACTCTATTTACTATCATTGATAAGTTCTGGATAGATAGTATCCTCCTATCCCCTACCCCTGGGGAACACAGCCTTTGCCTCCCTTGGCTCTCCACCACATGCTGCTCTACCTCTCGTATGTCCTACAGAATTGTACTGGACTGCCCTGTAACAGTGATAAACCACCTTGTGGAAGACACAGACATAATGCACAAATGAGGAGATGGATTCAGAGGCAGATGTATTTTGAATGTAAAAGAAGGAGGTCAAACACTCTAGATGTCCTAATGCAATTGACTGTTCCTGACTCTCATCTTGGTCCCATCTCTTTAAGAGTTCTTTGCCCAAAATTACATAGGCTAAGATGAGAAAGTTTCTTCAAAATAACTCTTATTTGTGTTTTCATTTTTTATTTTAAAACAGAAAAAGAATAAAATGATGATGTATAATTTCAAAATAATAAGGGATTAACAATGGTTAATAATCTGCTTGCTATCCTCAAAGTAGTTGTTCAGATTACAAGTTATAGGCATGAAAACAATGATCAAACAATGAAATCACAAGCTGTTCTTTTTGATGAACTAACAGAGATTAGTAGTATAATTATCTATCTTGTGTATGTATATAAATATATATGAAATATTTTCTGTCTACTTGTGTTTTACACTCATGAATATACACAGCATGTGGCAGCTCTTCTTAGTAGCCATTTGACTTCCACTGCTTTTTCTCTCTTGATATTTTTAAATGTCTTCTTTCCAGGAATATCTTCTCTGGAAATCCTTATTCAACTCTCTTTACCCATCATCCCACCCCCAAGTTTTTTCTCAATTTTTTATTTGTGTAGATTCATGGTACATTGTAAGTATGTTTATCACTAGAGAATTGGTAACTATGCACATTGCATCTTGATCATTTTCATTCCCACTTCATTTACCTTTCTGCCTATCCCCACTCCTAAATCTCCTTTCCAGTGTTTCAAAACTGACTCTGAGTCATTGATCATTTTTATGTTTTTTATACTCAAATTCATTAGTTTTCATTCTGATCTTTATAATTTCTTTCCATCTAATTGTTTCAGGTTTGTATTCTTCTTGTCTTTCTATGATTTTGGGATGCATCCTTATATTTGTTCGGCATAGCTCTATTCTCTGTATGCATTTATGGGTATGAACTGCCCTCTTACAACTGGTTTCATTGCATCTCATATGGCTTGTCATATTGTGCTTCCATTGTCATTTAATTTTGGAAAACTTTAAAAATTTCTTCTCCACTTTCTTTTGTGATCAATTTATTTGTCAGTATTATATTGTTTATTTATTTTTTTAAAGAGAATAAAACAAAAGAGAACAGAACAAAGCAAATGAGAACAGTACACTGCAAACAACACAGCATTTCACAACCAGACAACCAGACATCAACAGTAGCTACCATAATGTCTCTTTTCTTTGAAATAGTTGAGCATACCTTCACACATAATAACATAACCATATAGTAAAAAACCATTCAAAAGAATGAAAGCATTACAGGACTTCAAAACTAAATAAAGGGAATGAACAATGGCTACTATAATACCTCATTTTCCTCAAAACATTTGTCTATAGCATCATACATAATAAAATCAAGTAAACCACAACAGGGTAGAACCAATCAAAACAGAAGAAAAAAAGCATGGTATGAATTCAAAACAAGATGATAGTAAATCAGCAATGGTTACCATAATGTCTTGTCTTCTTCAAAACAAGCTATCCATAACATCACACATAATAAAATCAAACAAAACAATAAAACCAATCAAACAAATGAATGAAAACATTATAAGAATTCAAAGCAATATAATAGGAAACTGTGATTACCATAATATATCCCACTATATTTGAAATAGATGCCCTTGCCATCTGACAGCATAAAATCTAACAAAACGAGACAGAGCAAAGCCAAACAAAATTATGTAAACAATGCAAGAGCTCAAGATAAGACAATAAGAAATTGACAGTAGTTTCCATCTTTCCCTCCCAAGTAATTCCTCCTCTTTGCTCTTACATTAACTATTTTGCTTTTGATCCCATTAATTGCTTCTGTTTCTTATGCTAGGGTTCATGCATTTGAGTTTGAAGTGCTTCGAACATGAACATGATCTCCAGTTGTGTCCATTTACCTATAAGAACCTCAAGATTATTCTACTTTATAGCTGGGTAGCTTTCCACTGCATGGAAATACCATATCTTTCTTATCCATTCTGCAGTTAATGGGCAAATTAGCCTTAGTTTTTACTGGTCTCCTGTCATGTGGAACAATCATATTCTCTCCTTTGATTTTCAGTCTATGAATTTTTTTTGAGTTAAACGCGTTTCTTTTACAGAGTATATTGCTGGATCTTGTTTCATGATCCATTCTCCCTGTGTGTCTTTTTATTACTGACCTGAGGCAATCTACATTAATGGTTACAACCAGCATATATGGTTCTGGTTCATCTCTTCCATGCTATCCTCCTGTGGTTGGCCCTCCACTTTTCTCCTTCATTCAGTTGCCTGCCTTGTTTGGTGATTCTCCTCTGCTGCTGTTCCTGGAACCATGGTCATCTTTATCTCTCTCTTTAGAATACCCTTTGACACTCTCTATAGATTTGATTTGGTGGTCATGAATTCCTTCAGTTGTTCTTTATCATGGAAGTATCTTATTTTTCCATCAATTTTGAAAGATAGTTTTGCAGTGTAGATCAATCTGGGTTGGAAGTTGTTTTCTTTCAGGATTTGCAACACTCCACTCCAAACTCTTCTTGACTTGATGGTTTGTGTTGTTAAGTCTGTTGTGATTCTTATTGGTTTTCCTTTGTAGGTAATCTGTCTATTTTCTCTAACATCTTTTAATATTCTATTCTTGTGCTGAATTTCTGGGATCTTGATTATTATGTCTGGATGTAGATTTACATTGCTTATGACTAGTTAGAGTTCTATATGCCTCACTTATCTGCATGTCAGATCCATTTCCCATGTTTGGGAAGTTTTCTTCTATTACTTCTGTGAATATCCTTTTAGTTTCATTTGTGTTGAGCCCTACTTCTTCACCTACACCTGTCATGCTTAAATATGCTTCTTTGCATCATCTTTCAGCCATTGAGGTGTTATTTCCTGATTCTGCATTATTTTTTAAGAGATCTTTCCTTTCATGATCACTAGTTGAGATCCTATCTTCAAGGTTTGAAAGTCTCTTTCCAGTGGATTTGCCAGCTTTTGATTGAATTTTTAATATCGTGGATCTCTCTTTGAATCTGTTTTATGCATTGTAATTCCCTTCTACATTCATTCAAGGTTTCCATCATTTTCCTATGCTCCTCTTTTTTGTCTATGCCTTTTTTAGACCTGCTGAACAATTCTTTCAGTGTGTTTGTGATTTCTTCTTTTACCTGAGACATTATTTCTGATTTGACTGCTTTTACAATCTCATGAAGTTGTTTCCTTACTTCAGTTTCTATCCTCTGAGAGATTTCAGGTGTGTGACTTCTGTTTTCTTCCATGACTGTATCTCCCAGACTTATTGTGTGTGGGCTAGAGGTCTCAGTTTGCCTTTTGCTCCTTCATCTTGACATTCTCCTGGGTTCCTCCCAACAAACTGATTGTAGGGCTCCAGGCACTTTTCACCCATTAGGCAGTGTAGGGGGATGAGACAGGCACCTCATTTCCTCTAATTCCAGATTTTCCAGGAGATATCAATGCAGGGAGCAGGCTTCTCCAGACCTATGCAGGTACACTCTGGCTTCACTGATGATTGGGGGTGCATGGAGGTGGGGCTGTTTCTCTGCCTTTGTGTCTATACTGGGACTTCCACTACAGTAGCAGACATATAAGGGTGTGTTTGTCTGCTTCTCCTAGTGGGTGATGGCTACCTGAGGGAACCAAGAGCCTCCAATGGTAGCCTACAGATGCACAGAGCTTACCTGGCTGTGTATCCCTACTCCTGCTGGCTGCCTACAGGAAGGAGCCTTCTGGTGGCACCTCCCTGAGGGTGAAGGTGGATCTGCTGGTTCTCTCTGCCCATGCTGTCCACCTTTGGGATGTGACCTTTTGGTGGCAGTGCACAGCAGGCCAATGTGGATCTATCTCCCTTGACCTGCACTGAACACATAGAAGAAAGGGCCTTCCAGTGGGGCACCCAGCAGGCAGAGGCAGATCTGGTTCTCTTGGCCCATGCTGAGCATGCAGCAGAAAAGCAATAATATACTATTAAATCTGTATGTGCTTCCATAGTTTCTGTGACTTCTTTTGCTATTGATTACTAGCTTCATTCTACTATAATTTCATACTATGTGAGGGATTATTTCAGTTCTATATTTATTTAAGCATAATTTATGGTCTAAGATATGTCTCATTAGTAAAATGTGCTGTTGAGAAAATGCATATTCTATTGTTTTATGAGACACTCTGTTGATATATGTCATGTTCCTTTGTTCAGTAGTGTGGCTTAGTGGTGATGTTTGTTAATTTTTACTGGTAGATTTGTCTAACTGTATGTAAGAGTAGAGACCAAAGCTTTCCATTATGATTGTGTTGGCATCTATCTGTACTTTTGAGTTCCATAGTTTTTGTTTTCTAGTAGGGAGAGATCTTTAATTGTTATCTCTTCCTGTTGAATAGTTCCCTTTATCAGTGTCTATGTGATACATTTCTCTGTTTTGCTCAGTTTTAGCTTGAAGTTTGCTGTGTGTGAAAATAAAGATAGTGGTTCCTGTTTTGCTTAGGTTTTAGTTGAATGGAGCATCACTTTCTGTCTTTTCTCTTTCAGTCTACATACTTCCTTTTTGATATGTGTCTCATTTAGGGAATATATGATTGCATTTTTCTCTGTCTAACATATGCCTGCCTATGTCTTTTAATTGGGAGATTGAGGTGATTGGTATTGAGCTCTATTATGGTAAGATATTTATTAACTAACCTCCTTGTACTATTTTTCTAATGCTATTTCCTTCATTTTTTCTTTTCTATTATCCTAACAGTTAGATGGATACTTTCTTTTGGACTGTTTCATGCTGTTGTCCTCCTTGTCACTGTTTAGCTTTCCTTTAAGTATTTTCTCCATTTTGCTTTAGTGGTTGCAAGCAGTTAAGCTTTCTTTTTTGGAAAGTATTTACTTCTGTGTCAATTTTGAAGACCACTTTTTCCAGATAAAAAATTCTGCAATGATAGGTCTTGAGAAACTTGACTCCAAGCTCTATTGGCCTTTAAGGATTGTACTGAGAAACTCCCAGCTACTCTGATGAGCTTGCATTTATTGGGTAGTTTGTGTTTTTCTCTGAATCTTCTAGTATTCTCTCCTTTTGTTAAATTTTGGGAATTGATTATAGTATGCTATGAA
The DNA here is from genome assembly GCA_004027455.1 of Hydrochoerus hydrochaeris. Taxonomy (NCBI): domain Eukaryota; kingdom Metazoa; phylum Chordata; class Mammalia; order Rodentia; family Hydrochaeridae; genus Hydrochoerus; species Hydrochoerus hydrochaeris. Next base: position 93,582 of record PVLA01005048.1, on the reverse strand, counting down.
GATTTTCTTTTCAGGTAATAGCTATTTGGGGTTCTATAGGTCTCTTGTACTTGAATATTGAAATATTTCCCAAGATTTGGGAAATTTTCTGTTATAATTTCCTTAAACAAATGTTGTATACTTTTTGAGATGTCTTTAATTTTTATTTTATCTTTATAATTTTATGTTTTACTTTATTCCTTTAAATTTTTACTTATTCCTATAATTCTGAGGTTGGGAGTTTTGAGTCACCTAACAGCTATTAGATCTATGGTGTCTTGTCACTTGTGGAGTATCAATGAGTTTATGGTCTACTACATCTACCCTGTCTTTGATTTATGATATTCTGTCCTCACCTTGCTCAGTTTAGCTATCCACAGTTTCTATTGAATATTTTATATCATCTGTTTGCTTTCTTTTCATATTTTCTCATTTTTCTGAAAACCAATTTAAACCAGCAACTATGTCACCATTAACATTAGAAAATAAATCAATGATAATGGGTCCAAATACAAACCAGTCATTTACAACCCATAAAACACAATTATAACTACAATGATACCACCCTTAAAAACAGGAAAAAGATCTACAATAATAGTATAGACAGAAACACAAACCAAATACCTACTAAAAGCAATAACTGTAACACTAATAACAATAGAAAAGAACTCAGCAATGACAGTTCAGCATCAACTAAATGGCTTAAAATTAATAAATCTAGTAGTAGCAGTAGTAGTAATAATAATAAATGAGAAACAAAATAAAGGAAATAGAATTTGAAGAAAGGAAGACAAGGAGAAAATTTCCAATTATAGTATAAAAGAAAGGTAATAGAGTTTGTTAAAAAAATAGATAAAAAACAAGAAAATGGAAAGAGAATAAAAGTATTTTAAAACAAACAGGGGTGTGCATACATATCAGCAGTGAGTGGAACTACCAGCAAGACCAGGCAAGACCCAGCAGTGGCTTGCAGGCACGACTAGCTAGACCAGGTCCACACAGGCCCAGATGAGACCAGCAGCATAGAAAATCTGAAGGAGCAGTAAGGAGCTAGCATTTGGTAAGTTGGGTGAATCAGGGTTGAGCTTTGGTACACAGTCACACAGAATAAAAGCAGATAGGCCTGCCAAAGGGCTCTAAAGATCTCCATCAACAAAAGACCAGCATGAACCCCAACATCCAGAGACCAAGATCAGCTCCATACCCCAAACAAATCCCTTGCAAACTTGGCCAGAGTACACAGCACATTTTTGCAGTCTGACTTGGATACTACTACAGAATTTTCTACACCATGTAGGGGCAGACAACATGGGAAATGCCTGCACACCACAAAAGGCTTGTTGGGAGAAACCTAGGAAAATGTCAACAAGAAGTCATTAAAGTCAATCTCAGACCTTCAGCCCACACAGCACAAGTGTGGGAGTTGTAAACAGGAAAGAAAATGGAAGTCACACATCTGAAGTATCTGAGAGAATAGCAACTGAAGTAAAGAAACAACTTCATGATACTCTGAAAGTTATCAGATCAGAAATAATATCTCAGGTAAAAGAAGAAATCACAAACATAATGAAAGAAATGCTGAACATATCCAAAGAAGACATAGGTAAAAAGGAGGAATATAAGAAAGTGATGGAAACCTTGAATGGACAATTTAGAAAGGAATTACAATGCATGAAACAGATTCAAAGAGATATCCAGAAAATTAAAAAGTCAACCACTGGAAAGACACAAAAGATAGACTATCAGACCTTGAAGAGAAGATGAAGCTCACAATCATGAAAGGAAAATCTCTTAAAAATAATAAGGAACCAGCAAATTACAATTCAAAGGTTGCAAGATATTGCAAAGAAAAATAATTTCAGAGTGAAAGGTGTCAGTGAAAAAGCAGGAGCCAACAGAAATGGCATAAAAAGATTATTTACAGAAGTAAAAGCAGAAAATATTGCAAATATGGGGAAAAGGATCTGGCATAAAATAAGTGAGGCTTATAGAACTCCAAATAGCCACAACCAAAGTATACCTACACCCAGACATATAATAATCAAGAGCCCAGAAATTTAGCACAAGAACAGAATATTAAAAGCTGTTAGAGAAAAGAAACAGAACACCTACAAAGGAAAACCAATAAGAATCACAACAGACTTAACAACATAAACCATCAAGTCAAGAAGAGTTTGGAGTGAAGTGTTGCAAGTCCTGAAAGAAAACAACTTCCAACCCAGATTGATTTACACTGCAAAACTATCTTTCAAAATTGATGGAAAAATAAGATACTTCCATGATAAATAATAACTGAAGGAATTCATGACCACCAAATCAAAACTACAGACTGTCAAAGGATAGTCTAGAGAGAGAAAGATGACCATGGTTCCAGGAACAGCAGCAGAGGAGAATCACCAAACAAGGCAGGCAATTGAATGAAGGAGAAAAGTGGAGGGCCAACCACAGGAGGATAGCATGGAAGAGATGAACCAGAACCAATATATGCTGGTTGTAACCATTAATGTAGATTGCCTCAGGTCAGTAATAAAAAGACACACAGGGAGAATGGATCATGAAACAAGATCCAGCAATATACTCTGTAAAAGAAACACATTTAACTCAAAAAAATTCATAGACTGAAAATCAAAGGAGAGAATATGATTGTTCCACATGACAGGAGACCAGTAAAAAGTAAGGATAACTTGCCCATCAACTGCAGAATGGATAAGAAATATATGGTATTTCCATGGAGTGGGAAGCTACTCAGCTATAAATTAGGATAATCTTGAGGCTCTTGTAGGTCATACTCATGGGTTAAATGGCTTGGACTTATATGGCTGAACACCGAGTTATCTCCCATTCATAAAAACTGAAGTAGTTAGTGGGATTCCAAAAGCACAATATATATTACAAAAGTAATAATGAAGGACACACCTAAAGAGGGAAAGTAGTAACCACAGTTAATTTCCTATTATCTTGTTTTAATTTCTATTATTGTTTTCATCATCTTTTTAGGTTTGGATTTATTCTGTCTTATTTAGTTAGATTTTACTGTGTAAGATGGTATGGGCAACTATTCTGAAGATAACAAGATGTATTATGGTAACCATTGTTGTTTTGATATTGTATAATGCTTTCATTCTTTTGTTTTGTTGGTTTTGTTTGGTTTGATGTTATTATGTATGAAAGCAGGGACAGCTATTTTGAAGAAAACAAGAGACATTATGGTAGCCATTGTTCATTGCCTATTATCTTTTTTTGAAAGAAGATAATCTTTCTTTCTTTTGTTTTGATTGGCTTTGTTCTGTTTTGTTTTGTTAGATTTTATTGTATGTGATGTTATGCACAGCTATTTTGAAGAAAATGAGAGACATTATGATAGCCATTGATGATTCCCTGTTGTCATGTTTTGAAGCTCTGTATTGCTTGCATTGTTCTGTTCTGATTTGCTTTATTGTGCTTTGTTTGGTTTGGTTTTATTCTCTTTAAAATAAAATTTTACAAAAGAAAAAGGAACTGGGATGAGTGAAATGGAAAGAACATTAGGGAAAAGAAAAAATGCAGATCAGTTATGCTATGAGTGTCTCTTAGCTCATTAAAAAGGAAGACTTGGACTAATATCAAATGGACAGTTTTTTATTTTAAAAAGCAACACAGAAAAAGGGTAGCAATAATGCAGAAGGAAAAAAACACTAATAAATCACTAGTTGATAAATTACATACTGTACCCTTGGAAATAGTTGTGCAAGTTACAAAATTAAAGGATGCAAATTAGACATTCAAAAAGTGAGGTTGCAAACAGTTCTGTTCAATGATCTAACAAAAACTTAGTAATATGGTCATCTATCTTACACACTTGACCATACATGCATTTATCCTTTAGAGCTCTTTTTTTCCTTTATTTTTTACAACAGCAACTACACATTTTGGATTGTGTTACTCCTACCTTTCTTATTACTTTTTAAACTAGAGACACAATGTGATATTTATAAATATGATTATTTAATTCACTAATGAGGATAGTCTCAAGTTGTCTCCACTTTCCTATGAAGGTCTCAAGATCATCCTTTTTATAGCTGAGTAATATTCCATTGTATAAAAATACCACATCTTTTTCATGCACTCTGTGTTTGATGGCATCTTGGTTGTTTCCAAGGTTTAGCTATTATAAATTGTGCTGCTATGAACAAGGATGCACATATATGACTATGATATGAACTTATCAGTTCTTCTGGGAAAATACCTAGGAGGGGAATAGCTGGATTGAATGGAACTTCCAATCCTAGTCTTCTAAGAATTCTCCATACTGATTTCCATAGTGGTTGCACCAGTTTACACTCCCAGCAAAAGTGGAGCAATGTTCCTTTTTCCCTACAGCCTTGCCAACATTTGTTATCAGTTGATTTCTTTTTTTTAATTTTTTTATTTAAACAGAAAAAAGGTAGAAATATTACAGAATTTCAAAAAAATGATAAACAGTAAGAGATCACTGGTTGATAAATTACATATTGTCCTTTTAGAAATAGTTGTTCAAGTTACAAAATTAGAGAATACAAAGTAGACACTCAAGCAGTGAGACTGAAAACAGATCTGAAATCCAACAAGTACTTAGAAGTATGGTTATCAATCTTATACACTTGCCATGCAGTTATATCTTTTATAGCACTTACTATTTCCTCTCTTTTTTACAATAGCAATTATGCATTTTTTAATTTTTATTTAAAGAGAAAAAAAGCAAAACAGAAAAAGGGGTTAAAACAATACAGAATTTCAGGAAAAAAAGCAGTAAGAAATCACTAGTTGATAAATTACATATTTTCTTCTTAGACCTAGTTGTTAAAGTTTCAAAATTAAAGCATACAAAGTGGACATACAAACAGCGAGACTGCAAAGAAGTTCAATGATCCAGTAACAACTTAGCAACATGGTTATCAATCCTACACATTAAACATACATGCAGCCATACCCTCTAGAGCACTTTCTTTTCTTCTTTTTACTTTTTAAGCCCATTATCTGCTTAGTTATATACTGTTTCAGGTTACTCAGTCCCTTACTGACTTGTTTTGTTGTTGCTATATACTTTTAATCACCTTATATAATTCCATTGCATTGCTTTTTAGTTTCTCCTCATCCATGATCCATGGATTAGCTTTGGTGGAGTTGGGAGATTTTTGGAGGTATTTTGTTACTTTCTAATCTACTTTTTTTTTGAAGGTAGCAAAATACAGCAGAACATGACAGAACAAACCCATGGCACCACACTGCAATAAAACTACCACAGAACAGCAGAGCAGGTCACCAGGACACAAGCAATGGGCTCAACAGTACAGCCCATCCTGTTCACATTAGCTGTTTTTTGAATCAAGTAGAGGAAAATGGAAGGAAATGCATAACTTTTAAAAATAGAATATTGAATAAATCAGTACCATTAATCAAGACTGAGCAAAACAGTGATAAAAATATTTGCCTTCAAAGAGATGGTAGAAGGGAATCCCCCTTACTTGCCATGCTGCAGACATTCATCCTCCAAAGACTGCTGATGCCTACCTGCTAATGGGGGGGATGGATCAATGTCTGATTCTTAGCCTGCACACTGGCAGGGACCCAGCTGCTTACCAGGGTGGCCAGTAGGCTGCCTGTTCTCCCAGCGCCCAAAGTTCCAACATGATGCAGAGCTTAGGAGTCGCTGATAGTTCTCGCCCTGGCATGGCAGTGGCTTGCCAGGCCACCAGCCACTCACCAGGGCGGTGAGTAGGCCACCTACTCTCCAGCACCCAAAGTTCCAACATGATGCAGAGTTCGGGACTTGCTGATAGTTCCCACCCCTGTGTGCCAGCGACTTGCTAGGCCCCAAGCTGCTTACCAGGGCAGTCAGTAGGCCACCCGTTCTCCCAGCACCCAAAGTTCCAACATGATGCAGAGCTTAAGAGTCACTGATAGTTCTCACCCTGGTGTGCCAGTGGCTTGCCAGGCCACCAGCTGCTCACCAGGGCAGTGAGTAGGCTGCCTGCACCCAAAGTTCCAACATCTCAGTTGATTTCTTGATGGCAGCTATTCTTTCTGAAGTGAGGTGAAATCTCAATGAGGTTTTCATTTGCATTTTTCGAATCACCAGTGATGGTGAACATATCTTCATGTATTTATTTGCCATTTATACATCTTCCTCTGAGAACTGTGTGTTCATCTCAGATGCTCCTTTTTGGGGAGGGTCTTTGAATTTGGGGGGCTTGATGTTTTTCAATTCTTTATATGTTCTGGATATAAGTCTTTTGTCTGAGGGTTGCTGGGCAAAATTCTTTCCAATCCTGTGGGTTTTCTTTTCCAATTCTGTTGGTGATTTCTTTTGAAGTGCAGAAATTTTTCAATAATATGAGATCCCAGTTGTTGATTCTTTGAAGTGTATCCTGTGCAGTTTGTGTTTTGTTCAGGAATTCTCTACCTACACTTAAGTCTCCAAGACTTCTGCCTATCTTGTCTTCCAGTACATTCAGTGTTTCTGTTTTGATATTTAGGTCCCTGATCTGTTTAGACTTCAGTTTTGTGCATGGTGATAGGCATGGATCTAGTTTCTGTCTTCAGCATGTGGAGAGCCAATTTTTCCAGGACCATTTATTAAAGAGGCTATCCTTCTTCCAGTGAACATGTTTAACCCCTTTGTCAAACATCAGATGGCTGAGTGTCTTTGTAGTTGTGCTGGCATCTTCTAATCTGTTCCATTGATCCTCAGGTCTATTTCTTTGCCAGCACCATGCTGATTTTATCACTGTGGCTTTATAGTACTCTTTCAAGTCAAGAAATGAGATGTCCTCGGCTGGGTATTGCACCCCACAAGGTGAGTTCCAAAACGCTAATGTAGACCCCAAAGGGTTTGGGGCCATCGATCCTGGCAGCTGGGTGCCTGCCCAGCCTCCTTGGATAACTGGACTGGGCTACAGAGGTTTTGCAGGTTTGAGTGGACTGTGCCTAGTGACCTTCATTCAACAAGGAAAACCAGACCAGCAGAAGGGGGAACCTAGCTGACACTGTGAGCCATGAGGTGAATTGCAGATCTCCAACACAGACCCAGAAGAGTTTGGGACCAACAATCTGGGTGGCTGGGTGCCTGCCCAAACCCCTTGGGTCATTGGATTAGGCTCAACAGGTTCTGCAGGCTTGAGTGGACTGTGCCCAGTGACCGTCATTCAACCAGGGAAGCCAGGCCCACTGAAGGGGAAGCCAAGCCAGTGCAGCACCACAAGAGAAAGCTTCAGAAAATTTCTGGAAACACAGAAATACAGGAAAATGACAAAATGAAAGACAAAAATGCAATCTCAAACTCCCGGCCCATCCCAAGAAATACGAGCCATGTACATAGAAGAAAATACTACCTATATGCCTGAAATGTATGAAATGATATCAACTGAAATAAAGAACCAAGTACAGGAAGCTATGAGGGAACTCAAATCAGAAGTAATATCCCAGGTAAAACAAGAAATTATAAAAGTAGTGAAAGAAATACTGAATGCATCCAACAAACACACAGCTAAACAATTAGAGGAACAAAGCAAAATGTTAGAATCCCTGAATGAGCAGTTTAAGAGACAAACAGAATGCATTAAGCAGACTCAAAGAGATATACAGGAAATCAAAAACTCTAATAAAAATTGCAAAAACCATCTCAGTGAAAGTGAAGATAAATTTCTAAGACATCAAATATAAGATTGCAGCTAGTGAACTGGAAAGGAAAGATCTTCTAACAATAACAAGAAATCAAGAAATAACAATTCAACAGCCACAAGATGATGCAAAGAAAAACAATATAAGATTAATAGGGATAAAAGAAAAAGAAGGGGAAAACACAAATGATATCAAGAGGCTATTCACAGAAGTAATAGCTGAAAACTTTCCAAACATGAATATGGAAACTGACATACAGATTAGTGAGGCATATAGAACTCCAAATAGTCATACCCAAAACAAAACTACACCCAGACATATAATTATAACCATCCAAGAATCCAACATAAGAACAGAATATTAAAAGCTGTTAGAGAGAAGAGACAGGTCACCTATAAAGGAAAGCCTATCAGAATCATGGCAGACTTCTCAATACAAACAATGAAGTCAAGAAGAGCCTGGAATGAAGTTTTTCAGATCCTTAAAGAAAACGACTTCCAACCCAAACTGATGTACCCTTCAAAACTGTCCTTCAAAATGGATGGAGAAATAAGATACTTCCATGACAAAGAACAGCTGAAGAAATTCATGATCACCAAACCAAACCTACAAAGAATACTGAAAGACATTCTAGATACACATAGGTAAAAACCACTAAGAAAGACAGACAATTAAACAGAATGGAAAGTTAAGATACAACATCAGAAAGATAACATGTCAACGATAAACCAATATATGACAGTTATAATCATTAATGTAAATGGCCTCAATTCACCAATTAAAAGAGACAGACTGGCAGAATGGATCAAGAAACAATGTCCAACCATATGCTGTCTACAAGAAACCCATCTAACCCAAAAGGAAACTCATAGACTGAAAGTCAAAAGATGGAAAACAATACTCCATGCAACAGGAACTCAACAAAAAGTGGGGGTAGCTATTCTGTTTGCAGACCATGTGAACTTCAAACCAAGAATGATCCAAAGAGACAGAGAAGGTCACTACATGCTAGCTAGGGGAAAAATGCAAGAGGAAAAGATAACAATCTTAAATATATATGCACCAAATTCCAGAGCACCCAACTACACAAAGCAAGTATTAACAGAAATGAAAAATCAAATAGGTAATAACACAATTATAACAGGGGACTTTAACACACCATTGACACAAAGGGATAGATCAACTAGACAGAAAATCAGCAAAGAAATAAAAGAACTGAATCACACCTGTGAACAAATGAATTTGATAGACGTATACAGAGTGTTCTATCCAACAACATCAGGATATACATTCTGTGCAGCAGTACATGGGACATTCTCTAAAATAGACCATATACTAACCCACAGAAAATATTTAAGTAAATGCAAAAGAATTGAAATTATCCCATGCATCTTAACAGATCATAGCACCATAAACCTGGAAATTAATAATAAAAGTAACTGCAAAATCCGCACAAACACATGGAAATTAAATACACTCTTGACCAGTCAGTGGGTCACAGAGGAAATTAAAGAAATTAAACAATATCTACAAGCAAACAAAAATACAAATACAACTTACTGGAACCTGTGGGATGCAATGAAAGTGGTCCTCAGAGGAAAATGTATTGCACTGAGTTCCCAAATTAGGAAAATAGAATGAACACAAATAACAAACCTGATATTACACCTGAAACATCTAGAAAAAGAAGAACAAGCCAAGCACAAAGCCAAAAGAAGGGAGGAAATTACAAAGATCAGAGCAGAAGTTAATGCAATAGAGACTAAGAAAACAATTCAAAGAATCAATGAATCAAAGAGTTGGTTCTTTGAAAGAATAAATAAAATTGACAAGCCCCTAGCCAACCTAATTTAAAAAAAGAAAGAAAAGACTCAAATTCATGCAATACAGAATGAAAAAGGAAAAATCACTACCAACCCTGTGGAAATACAGAAGATCATCAATAACTACTTCAAAAACCTCTACTTTCATAGGTTCAATAACACAGAAGAAATGGACAGATTCCTAGAAACATACAAACCACCAAAGTTGGATCAAAAAGATGTAACACTGCTGAATAACCCAATTTCTATGAATGAAATTGAAACTGTAATCAAGTTCCTACCAACAAAGAAGAGCCCAGGCCCAGACAGATTCACTGTGGAATTCTACAAGAAATACAAAGAAGACTTGATGCCAACACTCCTCAAACTCCTCAATGAAATTGAAAGGGAAGCAATTCTCCCTAAGTCATTCCTGGAAGCAAATATCACTCTAGTAGCAAAACCTGAGAAAGACCCAACTGAAAAAGAGAGCTACAGGCCAATCTCCCTAATGAACATAGATGCAAAAATTCTCAAAAAAATGTTTGCAAACAGGATGCAGCAAATCATCAAGCAGATTAAACACCATGACCAAGTGGGATTCATCCTAAGCATGCAGGGATGTTTCAACATATGTAAATCAATAAATGTAATCCACCGTATCAATAGAGCCAAAAGCATGAATCACATGATCATTTCTATAGATGCAGAAAAGCTTTTGATAAGATCCAACACCAATTCATGATAAGAACCTTACAGACAATTGGAATAGATGGTCTTTACCTCAACATGATAAAGGCTATCTATGACAAACCAACAGCCAGTGTCATATTAAATGGCCAAAAACTGAAAGCCTTTACCTTGAAATCAGGCACAAGACAAGGATATCCATTATCACCGCTCCTATTCAACATAGCACTGGAAATGCTAGCAAGAGTAATTAGACAAGAGAGTGATATAAAAGGAGTAAAGATAGGAAAAGAAGAAGTTAAATTATCATTATTTGCAGAGGACATGATACTCTTAATAGAAGACCCCCAAACCTCCATTGAAAGACTCCTAGATATAATAAAAAAATTCAGCAAAACAGCTGGATACAAATTCAGTACTCAAAAATCAATAGCATTCTTTTACACTAAAAACAAAATCACTGGGAGAGAAATCAGAGAAGCCACACCCTTCACACTAGCATCCAAGAAAATGAAATACTTAGGAATTAATCTAATGAAAGATGTAAAAGAGTTGAAAATTATAATACCCTGAAAAAAGAAATCAAAATAAACCTCATAAAATGGAAAGACATCCCTTGTTCATGGATAGGAAGAATAAATATTGTGAAAATGGCCATTCTCCCAAAATTGTTATACACATTCAATGCAATCCCAATGAAAATACCACTAGCATACCTCATAGATCTAGAGAAATCACTCCTAAAATTCATCTGGAACCAGAAGAGACCTAGAATAGCAAAGGCAATTCTAAGCAGCAAAGCCAAGGCAGGTGGCATCACAATCCCTGACTTGAAGTTATACTACAAAACTACTGTAATAAAATCAACATGGTATTGGAATAAAAACAGACATGAAAATCAATGGAATAGACTAGAAAAACACACTCAACCCCCTTATCTTTGATAAAGGGGCCAAGCATGTTCACTGGAAGAATGATGGTCTCTTTAATAAATGGTGCTGGAAAAATTGGCTATCCATTTGCCAAAAACTAAAATTAGACCCATGCCTATCAACATGTGCTACACTAAAATCCAAATGGATCAAAGATCTAAATATTAAAACAGAAACGTTAACTCTGTTGCAAGACAAAGTAGGTCAAAATCTTGAAGACATAGGGGTAGGTAGAGAATTCATGAACAAGAAACAAACTGCACGGGAAATACTTCCCAGAATCAATAACTGGGATCATATCTTATTAAAGAGTTTCTACAAGTCCAAAGAAATTTCCAGCAGAGTGAAAAGAAAACCCACAAACTGGAAAAAAATCTTAGTGAATTGTCCCTCAGACAAAGGACTTTTGTCTAGAACTTATAAATAATTTTAAAAAATCAGACCCCCAAAATTCAAAGACCCAATCCAAAAATGGGCATTGGAGATAAACACACAGTTCTCAGGTGAAGAAATATGAATGGTGAATAAATACATGAAAAAATGTTCATCATCATTGGTCATTAGAGAAATGCAAAATAAAACCACACTGTGATACCATCTCACTCCAGAAAGAATGGCCAGGATCAACAAACCTACCAACAACAAATGCTGGAGAGGTTGTGAGGGAAAAGGAACTCTTCTACACTGTTGGTGGGAGTGTAGATTGGTGCAACCACTGTGAAGGTCAATCTGGACATTCCTCAAAAAGCTGGGGATGGAGGTCCCATTTGGCCCAGCTATTACACTCTTAGGCATATTCACAGAAGGTCTGAAAACATCTTACCACAGTGATATATGCACACCCACGTTTATAGCGGCACAATTTGTAATAGCCAGATCTTAGAAACAACCTAGGTGCCCATCAACCGAGGAATGGATAAAAAAATTGTGGTACTTTCATACAATGGAGTACTACTCAGCTAAAAATAATGATCATATTAAGATATTCATAAATAAATGGATGCATCTTGAATCTATACTCATAAAGGAAATAAATCAGACTCACATATATAAATACCGTATAGTCTCCCTAGTGTAAGAAATGGTAAGAGGACAGAAGATTTCATGGAAATCATGGTTCACCATTATACTGCTTTGATATCTTATGTCTTCATTCATTGTTCAAATGGTTTTATTCTGTTTTGTTTGATCTTAATATATGTGATCATATGAATAGTTATTTTGAAGACAGGATAGTATGGTAGCCAGTGTTGATTTAATATCATCTTGTTCTGAAGTCCTACCATGCTTTTGTTTTTCTATTACCATTAGTTCTATCATGTTGTGTCTTATTAGGTTTTAATATGTATGATAGTAAAAACAAAATTTTTATGGAAAATGAGAAAATAAAGCAGCTATTGTTCATCTTTGGTTATATGGTTCAGAATGTCTTGGAATACTTTCATTCTCTTGAGTTGTTTATTCTACTTTGTTATGTTTGACATTATTGTGTGTAAAGCTGAGCTCAACTATTTCAAAGAGAGACATTATGATAGCTACTGTTCATATCCAATTGTCTTGTTGTGAAGTGCTGTGTTGCTTACGTGGTTCTGTTCTGATCAGCTTAGATCTTTCCTCTTTTGTTTTATTCTCTTTAAAATAAAAAAGAGATGTCCCCTGCCTTGCCTTTGTTGCCCTGAATTGTCTTTGCTATTCTAGGTTTTCTTCTGTTTCCAAATGAATTTTAGGAGTGTTTCCTCTAGATGTGTGAGGTATGTCAGTGATGTTTGGATTGGGATTGCATTAAATCTGTATAACAGTTTTGGGAGTATGACCATTTTCACAATGTTGGTTCTTCCTAGCCAAGAGCAAGGAATATCCTTCCAATTTCTAATATCTTCTTCAATCTCCTTTTTCAGTGTAGTATAACTTTCAGCATAAAGGTCTTTTACATTTTTAGTTAGGTTGATTCCTAAGTATTTCTTTTTTTTTACATGTTATTGTAAAGGGCGATATTTCCATAATTTCTCTCTCAGTGAGTTTTTTGTTTATGTACAGGAATGATATTGATTTTTGAGCATTGACTTTGTATCCAGCTACACTGAACTTGTTTATTATCTCTAGTAGTCTTTTAATGGAGATTTTTGGGTCTTCTATGTAGAGTATCATGTCATCTGCAAATCGTGATCATTCAACTTCTTCCTTTCCTATCTTTATTCCTTTTATTTCTCTCTCTTGTCTGATTGCCCTGGCTAGTGTTTCCAGAACTATATTGAAAAGGAGTGGTGATAGTGGACATCCTTGTCTCATTCCTGATTTTAAAGTGAAAGCTTTCAGTTTTTGTCCATTTAGTATAATGTTCGCTGTTGGTTTGTCATAGTTGGCCTTTATAAGGTTGAGGTAGACACTGTGTATTCCAAGTTTCTGAAGGGTTTTTATCATGAACATGTGTTGGACTTTGTCAAAAGCTTTTTCTGCATCTATTGAGATGGCCATGTGGTTTTTTTTTTTTTTGGCACTGTTGATGTGGTGTATTACATTTATTGATTTATGTATGTTAAACCTTCCCTGCATTCCTGGAATGAACCCCACTTGGTCCTGATGTATAATGTGCATGATGATTTGCTGCATTCTATTTCCCAGTATTTTATTGAGAATCTTTGTATCAATGTTCATTAGTGAGATTGGCCTATAGTTCCTCTTTTTGGTTGGGTCTTTCTCTGGTTTTGGTATGAGAGTTATACTTGCCTTCAGGAATGATTTAGGGAGGATTGCTTTCTTTTCAATTTCATTGAAGAGTTTAAGGAGTATTGACATCAAATCTTCTCTAAATTTCTTGTAGAATTGAGCTGTGAATCCATCAGGACCTATGCTTTTCTTTTTTGGTAAGTTTTTAATTATGTTTTCAATTTCAATAGCTGATACTGGTTTGTTCAAAATTGCTATATCATCTTGGTTGAGCTTTGGTAGTACATATGTTCATAGGAATCAGTCCATTTCCTCTGTGTTTTCTACTCTATGTGAGTAGATTTTCAAAGTAGGTATTCATGATCTTTTGAATTTCCATGGGATTTGTAGTAATTTCCCCCTTTTCAGTCCTTATTGTGTGAATTTGGGTTTTTTTCTTTTTCTTGATAAGGTTAGTTAGAGGTTTTGCAGTTTTGCTTATTCCTCAAAACGCAGTTTTTTGATTCATTAATTCTTTGTATTGTTTTTTCCATTTCAATTGCACTGATTTCAGCTCTAATATGTACAGTTTCCTCTCTTCTATGAGCTTTGGGTTCAACTTACTCTTCTTTTTCTAGAACCTTGAAATGAAGCATTAGGTTGTTTATTTGTGCTCATTCTGTTATCTTCATATGACAATTTATTGCTATATATTTCCCTCTTAGGACTGCTTTCATTACCTCCCACAGATTACAGTATGTTGTTTCCCCATTTTCATTGAATTGTAGGTATTGCTTTATTTCTTCTTTAATTTCATCTGTAGCCCCCTGGTTGTTCAAAAGTTTGTTATTTAATTTACATGTATTTATGCAGGTTTTTTCAGTTTCTTTTGCCATTAATTTCCAATTTCAGTGTGCTGTGGTAAGATATTATGCATGGGATAATTTCAATACCTTTGCATTTACTTAAGCATGTTTTATGGGATAATATGTAGTCTGTTTTTGAGAATGTCTCATGCATAGCTGAGAAGAATGTATATTCTGATGTGGTTGGATGGAACACTTTGTAAACATCTGCTAAGTCCAATTGCTCACAGGTATGATTCAGTTCTATTATTTCTTTGTTGACTTTTTGTCTAGTTGACCTATCTCTTTGTGATAATGGGCTTGTAAGGTACCCTGTTATAATTGTGTTCTTGTGTATTTGGTTTTTCATGTCCATTAGTATTTGTCTTATATAGTTTGGTGCTTCTGTGTTTGATGCATATGTATTTATAATTGTTAGTTCTTCCTCTTGAATTTTTCCATTTACAAGTATGTATTGACCTGCTTTATTTCTTTTAATCATTTTAGGTTTGAAGTTCATGTTGTCTGCAATTAGAATAGTTACTCCTGATTTTTTTCTGGGTTACTGTTGCATAGAATACGGTTTTCCATCCTTTGACTTTTAATGTATGAATTTATTTTTGGGTAAGATGTGTTTTTTATATACAGCATATTGTGGGATCATGTTTCTTGATCCATTCTGTCAATCTATTTCTCTTCATAGGTGAACTCAGGCCATTTACATTTATGTACATCACTGATATGTATTGGCTTGACTTTGCCATGCTATGTTCCAATTGTTTCCTTTCTGCTTTTCCCCTTATTTAATTGCTTGTCCTACCTAGTGGTTTCTTTCTGTTGTAGTTCTGGGGATTGTGGTCATTTTTATCTCTGTCTAGTATGTCTTTCAATATTCTTTCTAGATTTGGCCTGGTGGATGTGAATTTCTTCAGTTGTTCTCTGTCATGAAAATATCTTGTTTCTCCATTAAATTTGAATGGAAGTTTTGCTGGATACATCAGTCTGGATTGAAGGTTGAGTTCTATCAGGGTTTGAAATACATTGCTCCAAGCTCATCTTGACTTGAGGGTTTGTGCTGAAAGGTCTGCTGTGATTCTAATAGGCTTTCCTTATTAGGTGAGGTGTGTCTTTTCTCTAACAGCTCTTAGTATTCTGTTTTCATGCTGTATGTCTGAGATCTTAATTATCATGTATCTGGATGTAGATGCATGTTGATTGTGACTGTTTGGCATCCTATATGCTTCACTTATCTGCATATCAGCTTTTTTCCCTATGTTTGGGAAATTTTCCTCTATTACTTCTGTGAATATTTTAGTTATGCCATTTGCATTGACTCCTGAGTCTTTACTAATGCCTATGAATCTTATATTGTTGCTCTTGGCATCATCTTGAAGCTTTTAGATTGTCATTTTATGCTGCTTTGTCATTTTTTAAAGTTCTATCCTTTCATGATCACTAATTGTGATCCTGTACTTGAGGTCTGAAATGCTATCCTCAGCTTCATTTAAACAGTTTTGCACACTTTGAATAGAAGATTTTGTTTCCTGGATGTCTGTTTGAGTTTGTTTCATGAATTCTGCTTGTTTTCTATATTGTTCATTCAAGGTTTCAATCAGTTTCCCATGCTCATGTACTTTTTTCTCTATTTCTTTTTTTTTCTTTTTTTTCTATTTCTTCCTTAGCTGTGTTCAACAACTCCTTTATTAAGGTTGTTATTTCTATCTTTACATAGGAGAGTACTTCTAATTTGATTTCCTCTATAACCACATGGAATTGTTTACTTCACTCACTATCTTTTCAGAGATTTCTGGTGTGTTACTTTTGAAGTCCTCTATTTCAGTGTTTCCTGTACTTGCTCCTGGTGGACTAGATGTTTGAGACTGCATTTTGCTTTTTCATTTCACCATTTTCCTCTTTTGAGTTGATATTTGGTCCTTCAATCCCACTAGTGTCATCTGTTGGTAGTGCGTATCTTGTGGTCCTAATGTAAGGTTAATATTTGTTCAATTGCTGGGTTCCACAGTGAATAGGTTGGCCTTCCTATTGCAGGGCCTGTTGGATGAGTCCTATATTCTTCCTAGGCTGACAAGCCTAGTAGTATTGATGTAGGTCAACTTTTAGTTCCTGCTATTACTTTATCTTCAGGTTATTCAAGATCATCAACTCTTCCTGTCTATAGTGTTTGTGACAGCTGAGGCCATACTGTGTCCCTATTGTGTGCTTGTGTGTCTCATAAGCCCTTTTAATTTTCTTCAAGTTGGTGGAGTCCTTCTTGGCACCCTCCTCACTCTGTCTGATATTTTCTGTGTGTAGGAAGGGGTCACCCACATTCTTGTCAGGCTCACCAAGGTCTTATAGTTAGTTGGAGGGGGCTTTACTACTGGCCCTATTTACCCACTGTACACCTCTATTTTAGACACATACTCACCACACTGACTGGTTCCTGCTAAGGTCTTCTGTTTGGGTGGGGCAGTTACTGAATCTCCCTTCAAGTTAGCACAATTAATCCACTGTAGTCCAAGGTTCTCTGCCTGGGCATGAAGTTCAAACTTTTTCCATGTGCTGGGATTTTGTGTGGTCAGCACCTGCAGCTGGATTCTGGGTCCTGCTTGCTGCTTGGTGTTCTCTGGGTGTGGCCTGGTTAGGTCCTGGTCCCTCTCATGTGCCTGGGGTGGTCTCTGATGCAGTGTGTGGTCTTACCACCTGGGAGCAAAGTTCCAAGTTTTTATCCATGCACTGGGATTCCATGCAGTCAGGGCCTGAGGATGGATTCTGGGCCCTGCTCACTGCTTGGAGTTCTCTGGGCATGGCCTGCTTAGCTCAAATGGAGAAATTTTTATGTCTATATAATTAAATCACCTGCTTGACAGAAACAACATATAATGGATTAGCTATTGTTATTCTCTTATTTTGGTGTGAAATCTTGTTTTATATTTTTCCATAAAAACAGATGATTCCATGTATTTAGTCTCTTGTGCTGGATGCACGTTGTACAGAAGTGAACCAAAAAGTTTGCATCAGCCTAGGTGGAAGATGTCCACAATAAGTAGAATGACATAAGTGTATATGCAGGTGATTCTGCTCTACATAGATTTGTGATGTTTAGGTGAGTTCCAAGTTATTTCCAAATACAAAATGAAGAACTGTGTTTTTGAAGGCTTAAAGCATTCTCATAAAAAAAATTTTGTATCTGAGAGACAGCCTGAGACAGCAGAGACTGTGCACATTACAGTGAGGTCACTGGATGGCCCTTGTGAAGGGCAGTGATGTAGGAGGTGAATGTGCAGAGAGCAGGGGGAATTCTAACTTTAAATTGTTTCCCAAATGAAACCAGAACTGGCTGTCAGCATAAGAAACATCACAAATCTTACATTACAAAAGATGGGCACTTGGTATTTTCAAAACTCAGCAATAAACCAAGCTTTTCTGGGCACTCCTTGATTCATCTCCCCTGGGGGACATCATAGAATATTGTTCTCTTTCAAAGTGAGGAGGAATAACTGGGGAAAGATTAAGGGCAATGTTTATTCTTATTATGATCTTTAAAAATTAAGCATTTACAATATATTTACACTAAATGCCATTATTAAAAGAATGGAGAGATAAGAAAAGAGTAAATTCCTGGAAAATGGAAAAGATTCAATTCTCTGAAATCCTGGGGTTATAGACTAAAAGGACAATTATGTACCAGTAGTCCACAAGGAAAAGTCTTTTTATTTAAAAATATAAAATCTTATGCCAATTGCAGAGGAAAAATTTGCTTATCAATAAATTATGCTTTGATTTGTTTCTTTGAGGTCTAGAGATGTCTATGCTCAAAATCAATGATTCATATTAACATGTAGATTAAAGATGGTATGTCTTTGGCAAATTAGAAAAGTTTAAGAAAGAAAGACTGCCTTGTGAACATATCACACAAATGTGGTAAAAAACCTCTGTGGCCATCATGATCTTAAAGAGATTTTTAAAAGCTCCCAACCTCCAACCAATTTAATTACCAAGTCAGTAGAGAATCTCACCTGTCTCCACATGACCTGCAGACTAAGGGAGCCCACAAATGGTGTGTGCCTTGGGAGAAACACTGTCTACTGCATAAACTCCTTCTTACACCTTTAGTTTTACTCTTCATTATTAATGATATTAAAATGATAAATGACAGCTTCTTGTGCCTGACCATGAGCAATAAGCTACATTGTTAAGAAAAGATTTTCTCATTTAAGAGTCAGAAGTATCTCTGCAAATGAAATCAGAATCTGTAGCACATTCTGTCAGAATTTATCATAGATAAACCTTCCTCAATGACAGAATCCGTTGAAGCCCTTTTGGTAGTTTACTTTGGGTTCAGGGTGGTTTATTGTATGTCACTGCCTCCCACATTTGCTAAATTAACATACTTGACATTTACTGCTAGATACTGCCAGCACTTTTCTTAGATTAATCCTATAATTCTATACACAGATCCTATGAAGTGGCAATAATTTTGTCACCTGCAGTTTACACATGAGCAAAAGAGCTTTGTGAGGTGAAGCCTGCAGAATACCACATGGTGGACAATGGCAGAGTTGAGCCTGGATCCAAGCATTGAGGCTCCTGCCACTCCTCAGTCAGTGAATACAGGGAGACTTAGAGGATTCCACCACCACTCCACATGGAGAGCAAATATGTGTGTGCTCACTTAGGGCTGTGGTGAGGATCCTCTGGTTTGTAGGTTATTCAGGGAAGAAGTCACATCTTTTGATTTTCCTATTTGTTTGAAATTGAGTTGAGTAATTCTCTTTATTTTGATTTCCTACAAATCTGTACAAATTTCATGGAAGCCATGGAAGCCACATGCTTCCATCAGGATGATTCTGCCTTCACAGGGACCTAAAAGCAGTGCAATCACAGCTCTATAAGTCCATAGGTCAAAATTAACATTTTATCCTTTAAAATGTTTTCTCATATGGTTTGTTACATGGTAGAAAGCTAACTAACACATTGCAAGACTGAATATACTGCTTGGTTAACAAGTTACATGTAGTCATAGACAGAGCTGCAACTGCTGTCCTCATGATTGTTCAAACTTAAGCATGTTTTTCACTGCTTATTAAATAAAATAAGAGATGTGAGAGTTTATAGAATTGATGAATTGAAGAAAACGAGCAGAATCCAGAAACAAATTCAAAGAGATATCCAAGAAACAAAAATTGTATTGAAAGCTGGCAAAACCATTTAAATGAAGCTGAGAATCAAATTTCAGACCTTGAGAACAGGATCACAGATAAAGATCATGAAAGGGTAGAACTTATAAAAACAACAAGGCAGCATGAAATTACAATCCAGCAACTTTAAGATGATGCCAGGAGAAACAATGTAAGATTAATAGGCATCCGTGAGGAGGCAGGAGACAGCGCAAAGGACATAGAAGGAATGTTGTTCACAGAAGGAATAGCAGAATATTTTCCAAACATATGGAAAGAATCTGGTATGCAGATAAGTGAGGCATATAGGATGCCAAACAGGCATAACCAACATAAGTCTACACACAGATATATAATAATTAAGATCTCAGACATACATCATAAACACACAATACTAAAAGCTGTCAGAGAAAAGACACAACTCACCTATCAAGGAAAGCCTATTAGAATCATGGCAGACTTCTCAGCATAAACCTTCAGGTTAAGATGAGCTTGGAGTGAGGTATTTCAAGCCCTAAAAAGAAACAACTTTCAACCAGACCAATGTACCCAGCAAAACTGTCTTTCAAATTTAATGGAGAAACAAGATACTCCCATGACAAAGAACAACTGAAGAAATTCATGTCCACCGAACCAACCTTAGAAAGAGTGCTGAAAGACATCCTGGATAGAGATAAAAAATGAACACAATCTCCAAAACAACAACAGAAAGAAATCACCAGGCAGGACAAGAAGTTAAACAAGGGAGAAAAGCAGGAAACCAACAATAGGAACACAATGTGGTAAAGTCAAGCCAGTACATATGTGATATCCATAAATGTAAATGTGCTCAACTCACCTATCAAAAAAAACAGGTTGACAGACTGGATCAAGAAACAGGATCACACAATATGCTGTATACAAGAAACACATCTGACTCAAAAACAAACTCATAGATTAAAAGTCAAAGGATGGAAAACAGCACTCCATGCAACAGGAACCCAGAAAAAAGCAGGGGTAGCTATTCTGTTTGCAGACAAAGTGAACTTCAAACCTAAAAGGATTAAAAGAGATAAAGAAGGCCACTACATAATTATTAGTGGAAAACTACAAGAGGAAGAACTAACAATTATAAATCTATATGCACCCAATACAGGAACACCCAACTATATAAGACAAATACTAATGGACATGAAAAACCAAATACACAAGAACACAACTGTAGGGCCAGAGATTTAGCTCAGTGGTGTAAGTACCTGCTTCACAAGCACAAGGACCTGAGTTCAATCCTGGTACCAAAAAAAAAAAAACACAATTTTGTATTAGGAGAGACCTTAATACCCCACTGTCTCAAAAAGATAAGTCAACTAGACAAAAAGTCAGCAAAGAAATAACAGAACTGAATCATACCTGTGAGTGAATGGACTTAGCAGATGTTTACAGAGTATTCCACCCAACCACATCAGAATATACATTCTTCTCAGCTGCACATGGGTCATTCTCCAAAATAGACCATATATTAACCCATAAAGAATTTTTTACTAAATGCAAAGGGAGTGAAATTATCCTATGCATAATATCTGATCATAGCACACTAAAATTGGGAATCAATGGCAAAAAGCTTGCAAAAAATGCATAAATACATGCAAATTAAACAACAACCTTCTGAACAACCAGTCGGCTACATATGAAATTAAAAAAGAAATAAAGCAATACCAGCAATTCAATGAAAATGGGGAAACAAGCTGCTGTAACCTATGGGATGCAATGAAAGCAGTCCTAAGAGGGAAATATATAAAACAATAAATAGTCACATCAAGAAAATAGAATGAACACAAATAAACAACTTAATGCTCCATCTCAAGTTTATAGAAAAGGAAGAGCAAGTCAAAGCTCATAGAAGAGAATAAATTGTAAAGATTAGAGTGGAAATTAATGCAATTGAAACTAAAAAAATACAAACAATAAATGAATAAAAAACCAGTTTTTTTTGAGAGAATAAACAAAATTGATAAATCCCTAGACAATCTTATTAAGAAAAAGAAAGAAAAAACTCAAATCCATGAGATAAGGACTGAAAAGAAGGAAATTACTACAGATCCCATTAAAATTCAAAAGATCATGAACACTTACTTTGAAGATCTCTACCCATATAAGGTGGAAAACACAGAGGAAATGACAGATTTCTAGGAAAATATGAACTACTGAAGCTCAACCTAGAAGATATAGCAATTTTGAATAACCCAATATCAGCAGCTGAAATAGAAAATGTAATTAAACACTTACCAACAGAGAAAATCCCAGGTCCTGATGGATTCACAGCTGAATTCTATAAAAAAATTTAGAGAAGATTTAATGCCAATACTCCTTAAACTCTTCAATGAAATTGAAAGAGAAGCAGCCCTCCCTAATTCTTTCTTGGAGGCAAGTATCACTCTGACATTAAAACCAGAGAAAGAACTATAGGCCAATCTCACTAATGAACATTGATGCAAAGATTCTCAATAAAATATTGGCAAATAAAATGCAGTGAATCATTAAGAAGTTTATACACCACGACCAAGTGGGATTTATTCCAGAAATGCAGGGATGGTTTGAAATAAATCAATAAATGTAACACACCACATTAACAGAACCAAAAACAAAAATCACATGATCATCTCAATAGATGCAGAAAAAGCTTTCAATAAAGTCCAACACCTTTTCATGATAAAAACCCTACAGAAACTTATAATAGAAGGTATGTATCTCAATCTCATAAAGGTCATCTATGACAAACCAACAGCCAGCATTGTAATAAATGCACAAAAACTGAAATCCTTCAGTCTAAAATCAGGAACAAGACAAGGATGTCCACTATCACCACTCCTATTCAATATAGTTCTGGAAATATTAGCCATAGCAATCAGACAAGAGGGAGAATTAAAAAATATAAAAATATGAAAAGAGGTTAAATTATCATTACTCACAGATGACATGATAGTCTACATAGAAGACCCCAAAAACTCCATTAAAAGACTACTAGAGGTAATAGACAAATAGTCCATAAAAAGACTACTAGAGGTAATAGCAGCATAGCTGGATACAAAGTCAACACTCAAAAATCAATAGCATTCCTGTGCATAACAAAAAACTCACCAAGAGAGAAATTATGGAAATATCACCTTTCACAATAGCATCTAAAAAAATGAAATACCTAGGAATCAACCTAACAAAGTATTCAACAGACCTATCTGCTGAAAATTATACTATTCTAAAAAAGGAGATTGAAGAGGATATTAGAAAGTGGAAGGATATTCCTTACTCTTGGTTAGGAAGAATCAACATTGTGAAAATGGCCATATTCCCAAACTTTTATACAGATTTAATGCAATCCCAATCAAAATACCATCAACATACATTTCAGATCTAGAGAAACCATTCCTATAATTCATTTGGAAACAAGAAACCTAGAATAACAAAGGCTATCTTGAGCAACAAAGGCAATACAGGAGGCATCTCAATTCCTGCAAAGCCACAGTTATAAAATCAGCTATAAAATGGTACTGGCAAAGAAATTGACCTGAGGATCAATGGAACAGATTAGAAAATGCAAGCACTACTACAAAGACACTCAGCCACCTGATATTTGACCAAGGGGCTAAATATGTCCACTGGAAGAAGGATAGTCTCTTTAATAAATGGTGTTGGAAAAATTGGATTTCCACATGCTGAAGACTGAGAATAGAACCATGCCTATCACCATACACTAAACTAAAGTCAAAATGGATCAAGGATCTAAATATATAAACAGAAACACTAAATCTACTGGAAGACAAGGTAGGTAAAAATCTTGGAGACATTGAGATAGGGAGAGAATTCATGAAGAAAACACAAACTGCAGGGGAAATACTTAAAAGAATCAACAACTAGGATATCATATTACTAAAAAGTTTTTGTACTTCAAAAGAAATCACCAACAAAGTGAAAAGAAATGGGAAACAATGGGAAAGAATTTTAGCAAACAGTCCCTCAGACAAAGGACTGATATTCACAACATATAAAGAACTGAAAAACATCAAGCTCCCTAAATTCAAAGACCTTCTCCAAAAATGGGCATCTGAGATGAACACACAGTTCTCAGAGGAAGATATACAAATGGCAAATAAATATATGAAGAAATGTTCACCATCACTGGTCATTCGAGAAATGCAAATTAAAACAGCATTGAGATTTCATCTCACCCCAGAAAGAATAGCTGCCATCAAGAAAACAACTGATAACAAATGTTGGTGAGGCTATGGGGAAAAAGGAACACTACTCCACTGTTGGTGAGAGTGCAGACTGGTGCAACCACTGTGGAGGTCAGTATGGAGATTCCTCAGAAAACTAGGATTGGAAGTTCCATTCAATCCAGCTATTCCCCTCCTGGGTATTTTCCCAGAAAAACTGAAAAGGTCATATCACAGTGATATATGTGCACCCATGTTCATAGCAGCACAATTTGTGAGAGCTAAATCTTGGAAACAACCAAAATGCCCATCAATCACAGAGTTGATGAAAAAAAAAGTGGTATCTTTATACAATGGAATACTACTCAGTATTAGTGAAATAAACAAGACTCACATTAGTAAATATCACCTTGTCTCTCTAGTGTAAAAAATTAATAAGAATGGACAGAATAATGGTATCCAAAATGTATAATAAATGTAAAAGTATAATAGATATAATGGATATTGTAAAAGTGAAAGGAAAGGAAAGTGCTCTAAAGGATATAATGGTATGCATAGTGCGTAAAATAGATGACCATATTACTGAGCTTTTTTAAGATCATTGAATAGAAGAGTTTGTACTGTCTATGTTTGAGTTTCTAGCCACTTTTTATGCTTTGACTTTGTAAATTTAACAACTGTTATTAACAGTATGTATCAACTAGTGATTTTATGATGTTAATTTTTTGAACTCTATTCTGCTTTCTCTTCTTGTTTTTTCTATTTTTGTCTTTTTAATTTTCTTTTCTTTCTCTCTTAAAAAATTAAAATTAAAAATTTTTTAAAAAGGATGGATGAATTGAATCAGAAATGCTCCCCCATCTGGTACCTCAACCACTCCTTTGTCTTCAAAGAGCTTTTGTCTCAGAATGATCCTGAGTTCTTCGAACTGTCCTTATACTTGCATTTCTGTTATGTCAGCCTCCTCAACAGCTGGGCCCACTCTTGGGCATCACACATTTGGTTTCTGCTGCTACTTGTCAGGAGACATCTCTACTCTTTCTTAGATGCTTCCATATTTCACATTCCTGCTAACAAGGCATAAGTTTTCTTCTATCTCCATAGGCAATATAATGTGCACCTTTGATTTCTTGTTTATAAATCTGTAACACATTAGTTTT
Organism: Hydrochoerus hydrochaeris; assembly: GCA_004027455.1. Taxonomy (NCBI): domain Eukaryota; kingdom Metazoa; phylum Chordata; class Mammalia; order Rodentia; family Hydrochaeridae; genus Hydrochoerus; species Hydrochoerus hydrochaeris. The sequence continues at coordinate 68,520 of PVLA01005048.1, read as the reverse complement.
AAAATCCTTTCTGAAATAGATCTGCAGCTCAGAAAGGAAACACAGACAGAAATTCTGGAGATGTCACACCTCACCCACTCATTTGCACACCATGGTTAACCAGGCCAGGTAGAAACTATATTTCATTTGGCTCATCCTGCTCTCCTATGATGAACTCTTCCCACTAACCTTGTACATCTGTTTGTTCCCAGTGAACTTGGCTATTGGGTGTTGCCCACAAATCATCAGCCTTCAATCTCCTGTATTCCCTATTTCTGTTCTCCCAGGCCCCTCTGGACATCTGTTCAGTATGGTGAATTCTACAGATGCTTGGGTGGCTCTAACTGTGCTTCCAATGCCTCTCACCAGGTCCCACTCCCACCTCTCAGCATTGTCCGCCTCCCCTGTGCATCAGCAGACCACAGAGAAGGGCATGGACAGCCATGATAACCTTGTGGGTCTCCTCCACTGCTGGCACCCTAATACCTCAGGGCTGATCCTCTTCATTGAGAGGTCCAACTCAATGAAGGATGCTTAAACACAGGATGCATTGTCAATTTACCAATGTGACTTTAATTAAAATCATTTTCATTTGTGTACAGAAAATGAGAGTTGTGATGGTGGTGGGACAGTCATGCTCTTTCTGCAGATCTCAGCAAAGATAGAGAACCCTCCATATTTCTTTCATAATCATCACAATGCTACTAGCATTGCTCCGCTGACTTCCCAAAGTGAAACCTGACTTGGAGAGTTTGCATCATTTCACACTGACCATGAGCCCACACTAAGATCACCTGTCAGTTATGCAAAAATAGGCTAATTTGGACTCAGCTTATGTGCAGCCACAGCCACAGGGTAGATTCACTGATCCTAAATAGTAATGTGCAGCCTCTGGGACTGATGCCTAGACAAGGAGCAGACTGCAGCATAGCATAAGTAGAGGAACACCAGTAAATTGAATGTCATCAGGCCATGAGTCCCTCAGAGGAGGACAATAGAAGCCAATTCAGCAAAAATCAGGAGTGCAGTAAAAATTGCCATCTACATAGTAAAAGAAAAATCATGCAAAGATGTTGAGAACTAGAAGGAGAGCTAAAAGTCATACAAACAGAGCTTTGTGGGAGGCTTCTGTTTCTCTAATGAAATTTAGTGCTGATGACAAAGCCTGATGAGAGACCATGGCATTCTTCACCACTGTAGACAAGTTCTGCCTCCTTAACTAAGTGCATGTGTCTTCAATTTCACAGACAATGGGCTGGTTTCTACTCATTCCCAACAGCGGTGAGATACATATCTATGTAGTTGTTTTTTAGTTGACTTTTTTTATTTTAAAGACAATAAAACCAAGCAAAATAAAACAAAACAAAGTCAGTCAAAGAAAACCAGTGTAAATAACACAGGACCTCAAAACAATACAAAATTAACAATGGCTAACATAATGCCTCTTGTTGTCTTCAAAATAGCTGCAGATACCTTCAGACATAGCAAAAATTAAGCAAAAAAGAACAGAACAAACCCAATGAAAACAAAATAATGAATGTAATAAAGGACATCAAAAAAAAACAATACAAATCCAAACTGATTAAAATAATACATCTTGCTTTCTTTGAAGCAGCTACCCATGCCATCAGATATAGCAGAATTAAACAAAACAAAAGAGAACAAAACCCAAACCCAAAAAAGAAATGAAAATGATACAGGACTTAAAAACAGGATAATAGGGAATTAACAATAACTACCACATTCTGAAGGAGATTCCCCATATATACCACACTGTGTTTCATTATCCTTTGGACAGATGATCAAGCCACCAGCCCTAGACCTGCAAGGTCAGTGAAACACCAAAACACCACTGGCATCCAATTGCATTTCACCTCAATTGCTATCATCACAGCCTGTGTTTCTCTGGATCAGCTGATTGCTTATGGGGGATGTGGTGATGGTGTTGATTCTTCTATTTTTTTCCAGCCCTAGTGCCAGACAAGGCTGGTTCACAAGAAGCACTCTCTATATAGTTGTTGACATCAAGTTTTCTTGAACTTGGCCAAATGGGAAAGTAGCAAATGTTAGAAACCAATGGCATACTTGACAATGATTTCAAAACACTGCTTATATGTTTTTTTTTTATTTTACAGAGAATAAAACAAAAGAGGAAAGAAAAAAAGCAGATCAGTTATATACATAAGCCCTGAGAAAAGACTTCAAGGGGGCAAGCACTTGATCCAAGGCCACAACCCTGAAGAGTGGCAGAGCCCAGAGTGACAGCTGGGCCTCTTCCTACATTCTAATGCATCCACAGATGAGATGGCCATAAAGGAGTGAGTGTCCTACATTTACCCACCACAATTCTCCATAAAATTCTGTAGGTGTTGAGAAAGTCATAAAATGAACCCTGAGGTCTTCAGGAGCTGACTCATCAGCACTAGAAAAGGTGTGGGTTGTCATCTGTTTAGGATCTCATCCTCCTGCAATTGCTCTTCCTTGTGCTCAGACCAAGGCACATACCTCAACTGCTGCTGGACTGGCCACCAGTGATACTCACCCTCATAGCAGCAAAGAACCAGAGACAAAAGCAGGAGAGCCAGGCACACTTCTGTGCTGCTTGCTTTACACTGAGCTAACAATTTTCCAGTGGTGAGAGATCTGAACTTTGCCACTGGAGCCTTTGGGGAAGGAAAAATGTGGAGCTATTTATTACAGATGAGCATCTCTCTTACAGCACACAGTCATACATGGCAAGTCAGCAGGCCTGGAAAGCAGCCCTTCTTCTGCAGCTAAGGTTGATGCCATGCCTTAGGATCCTCCCTTCATCCAGATTTGGGAGGAGCCCAGGAAGGCAGCTCCCAGAGGGACTCTGCCTATCCCCGAGGCTTCCATGCAGGTTCTTCTAGAAATGACTCCTAGAGCCTCAGCCTTCCTATTTCTTTGTTCCCAGTCTCAGGTCAGAGGGGCATCAAGAAATAGCTGTTTGTAGGAGTGCAGGTGCATATGAAGATCCCACTTTCACACCTAGGACAAACATGCAAGTCTGTTTCCATTACACACTACTCATCTAAAAAGACCTGTGCACTGTCTCTGACTTTGCTTCTCTACCTGCCTCACTGCATAAGCACTATTAAATTCTGCTGAATACTTTCCTTCTTTGCAGAAGTTTTGGGCATAAAATGACTTTCCGTGTTTTTTTCTGTTCCCTCACTACTTCATAATGTGAGTCTCTAGGGTGTGGTGCAGTTTTCAGTGGAATAAAAATGCATTTTTTCTGTGCACTAAGAGAGCATCCAATGAGGAGGAGGCATCTATTTCCAGCACGGGGCTGATAGGATGATTCAGTGGCTTTTGTTCTTTTTCCCTATGAAGCTCCAGAGAGCCAGAAGAAGCAGAGCATTGGCAGTGTTGATGGCTCACCCAGCCTGGGTCCTGATGGGAGGATAATGGGAATGAGGGAACAGGAGAGGAGGGAAGCCACTCACTTCCTTCTTTCCTCTTGAGCTGACGTCTCCCACTTCACTCTGAGCATGGTGGCTGGGCCAAGTGTCCTTTCAAAGGAAGGCTGGCCAGGTCCTGTCACAGCAGTGCACCCTTTGCTGCCCACTGTAGAGCATCTTGCTCCCCATGAGTAGGAGGAGTTTACTACTGCCCAAGTGTCCTATGTAAGTGAGAGGATAATAGAAAGAAGTCAGCTCGGGGCAGAGGATTCAGTCTCAGAAGTACAATCCAATCAAGCCCATGCCACAACATGGAGCGAGGTTCTTGAGTGATACCATGACAATTTGTGTTCAAATCCACCATTATGGGTTTTTGTGCCTGAGAAAATGGATGCAATTTATATAATTCAGTTTTCATACCTGTAACAGGGGCTTAATAATAATGCACATGTGATACGATTGATGGGAAAATCAAAGGAATGTATGTGTTTAAAATTTCAATCCATTTCACTCATACCAATCTTCAGTAAAGATGATAAGCAGTGCTTTGTAATCATTGTCAAGTATGCCACAGGTTATTAACATTTCCTACTTTACCATTTGGTCAATTCAAGAAAACGATACTAACAACTACATAGAAAGTGTTTGCTGTGAACCAGCCCCTTCTGGCACTCAGGCTGGAAAAAAAGAAGAGCCAACACCATCTTCACATCCCCCATAAGCAATCAGCTGATCCAGAGAAACACAGCCTGTGATGATAGCTATTCATGTGAAGTGCAATTTGATGCATATGATGTTGATGTTTGTGTTTGTCATGGTTTATGTTGGTAGTCCCCAGGTCTCATGCGTTTGCATTGTGCATTTGTGATCAGTTCATTGCCTAGTGCTTGGATTGATGGTGTCAGTTCTACACCCACCTAGGGGTGGAGCCAGCATATGACATAATGTTACCTTGTTTTGAAGTCATGTGTTATTGCATTTTGAGAGGGTATTATTCTGTTTTGTTTAGTTTGATTTTGTTATATCCAATGGTATGGGTAGCTACTTCAAAGATAGCAAGACATATTACTTTAGCCATTTTGGATTTACCATTGTCTTGTTTTATAAGTCCCTTATTGTATTCATCATTTTATTTTTATTGGTTCTATCCTGTTCTGTTTTGTTTGATTTTTACTGTGTGTGTCAAGGTAGCTACAGCTACAGCTACAGCTATTTTGAACACAACAAGAGGCATTATGGTAATCATTGTTTATTTTGTATTGATTTGAAGTCCCCTCTTATCCACACTGGTTTTATTGTTTTTTTACTTTAAAAGGGTAAAACTAAATATAACAAACCCGAACAAAACAGATTAGAAGAAAACAATGTAAGTGGAACAGATTTCAAAGCAAGACAGCAGGAGATGTACAATGGCTACCATAATGTCTCTTGTTTTTTTCTAAATATTTGTCTGTCTTCAAACACAATGAATTCATACAAAACAAAATAGCATAAAACTGATAAGAACAGAGTAATGAAGGCATTACAGGCCTTCAAAACCAGACAATAGGAAAATTAACAATGGCTGCCATAATATCTCTTCTTCTCTTCAAAACAGTTGTCCATACCTTCATGTATGTTGAAATTGAACAACACAAAACAAACTAAACCCACTCTGAACAAAGAATAGAAGCATTAAAGGATCTCACAGCATGATGATGCAGAATGAGCAATGGATACCATAATGTCTCTTTTTCTTCAAAGTAGCTGTTCATTTCACCAAACATAATATAATCGATTTTCATAAACTGTTTAGGAGAAGTTCTAGACATTTATAAGCCTCTACACTTATACCTAGCCTTTCTGTATTAAAGGGAAAAAAGATTACTAAAAAAATATGAAACAAAAAAGACAAATAACAACAGAAAAAAAAAACAGCAAAAAGCCCAAAACAATGATGATATAGGCCTTCAAAACAAGGTGGTAGGGGCATATCTAGAGTTGTTATTTCACATAATGTTCTTCAAGAGTTCCTCAGATCACCAGACACAACCATGCAATATTGTTCCAATCCTATGAATGTTAGCTGTTTTGTTCTAAGAACTTGTGGAATTTTTAGCACAATCATCGTAGCTATTCTAAGTGTGATTATACAATTTTTGCCATTTTTTCTTTACCCTTTCTTTTTCTTTTTCCTCCTTTTCCCTGAGATATTTTTGTCCCTTTAATCAGATTCTTATCCTTTTACTGTATTTATTGAAGTTTTTGTATCTTATGTACTCTTACCATTTCTTACACTAGGGAGACAATATGGTATTTGTACATCTGAGTTTGATTTATTTCACTTATGAGTATGGTCTCAAGTTGCATCCAATTACTTATAAATATCTCAATGTGATCATTTTTTAGCAGAGTAGTACTCCATTGTATAAAAATACTACATCTTTTATTTCCATTTCTCACTTGATTGTATTTAGGTTTTTTCCAAGATCTGGCTATTACAAATTGTGCTGCTATGAACATGGGTGTTCATATAGCACTGTGATATGATGTTTTCAGTTCTTAAAGGAATATGCCCAGAGGTGGAATGGCTGGGTAAAGTGGGACTTCCAATTACAGTTTTTTGAGGAACCTCCAGATTGGTCTTGACAGTGATTGCACCAGTCTGTACTCCCACCATCAGTGTAGAAGTGTTCCTATTTCCCAACAGCCTCTCCATCACTTGTTTTTGGTAGTTTTCTTGATCCTGGCTATTGTTTCTGAAGTGACAGTACAACTATTTTGCTTTTGGATCCCATTAACTTCTTCTGTTTATTATGTTAGTTTTCACTTTTAATAGTTTGAATTGTGTAGGCCATGAACATGATCTTCAGTTACATCTATTTACATACAGGAGCCTTGAGCCTACATTATTTATTTACTTACTTATTTTATATGTTTCCATAATTATTTACATATAACAAAATGGTATTATTTGGACAAAAAATCCAGGTTTTTAAATATAAAATTTTAAAATCGGTTTCCCAAATATTATATAAATTAAATTCCTAAAAGCATGACATGAAAGTGGCCAGGTCATTATATCCTTACCAATTCTATATAGTATAATTTTTTTTATTTAAAGAGAAAAAAGAAACAAAACAGAAAAAAGGGTAGCAATGATACAGAATTCCAAAGGAAAAAAAGAAAAACAAGAACAAAGAAAACACAAAGAAATCATTAGCTGATAGAGTACATATTGTCATCTTGGATATAGTTGTTCATGTTACAAAATTAAAGGATACATAATAGGCATTCAAACAATGAGCATGCAAACAGTTCTTCTGAATGATCCAACAAAGATTCATCAATATGGTCATCTATTTTACACACTCACACATACATGCAATAATATTCCTTAGAGCACTTTCTTTTACTCTTTGTTACAATAGCAATTACACATTTGGGGTTTTTTTTACTCTTATAGTTCTTATTACTTTTAACACTAAAGACACAATGTGATATTTATAAATCTGTCTTTTTTTTACTAATGAGGATAGTCTCAAGTTGTCTCCATTTACCTATGAAGGGCTCAAGATCATTTTTTATAGCTGAGTAATATTCCATCATATAAAAATACCACATCTTTTTCATCCACTCGGCAGTTGATGGCCATCTTGGTTGTTTCAAAGATTTAGCTATTAAAAGTTGTGCTGCTATGAACATGGGTGCACATACATCACTATGATATGACCTTTTCAGTTCTTCTGGGAAAATACCCAGGAGGGGAAAAGCTGGATTGAATGGAACCTCCAATCCTAGCCTTCTGAGAATTCTCCATATGGATTTTCATAGTGGTTGCACCAGTCTGCACTTCCAGCAACAGTGGAGCACTGTTCCTTTTTCCCTGCAGCTTCACGAGCATTTGTTATCAGTTGACTTCTTAATGGCAGCTATTCTTTTTGGAGTGAGATGAAATCTCAATGTTGTTTTAATTTGCATTGCTTTTTAATTTTAAAGAGAATAAAACAAAAGAGGACAAATCTAAGCTGATCAGAACAGAACAATGTAAGCAACACAGCACTTCACAACAAGACAAATGGATATTAACAGTAGCTATCATAATGTCTCTTTCTTTGAAATAGTTGAGCTTAGTTTTATGCACAATAATGTCAAACATAAAAAAATAGAATAAAACCACTCAAGAGAATGAAAGTATTGCAAGGCATTCTGAACCAAATAACTAAAGATGAACAATGGCTACTGTATTATCTCATTTTCCATAAAAAATTTTGTTTATACTATCATACATATTAAAATCCAGTAAGACACAACATGATAGAACCAATGGTAATAGAAAAACAAAAGCATGGTAGGACTTCAGAGCAAGATGATATTAAATCAACAATGGCTACCATATTGTCTTTTCTTCAAAGTAGCTATTTATACCATCACATATATTAAAATGAAACAAAACAAAATAAAACCATTCCAACCAATGAATGAAAACATAAGACTTCAAAGCACTATAATGGTGAACCATGATTTCCATAAAATCTTCTGTACTTACCATTTCTTACACTAGGGAGACTATACAGTATTTATACATGTGAGTTTGATTTATTTCCCTTATGATTATAGATTCAAGATGCATCCATTTATTTATAAATATCTCAATGTGATCATTGCTGAGTAGTACTCCATTGTATAAAAGTACCACAATTTTTTTATCTGTTCCTCGGTTGATGGGCATTTAGGTTGTTTCCAAGATCTGGCTATTACAAATTGTACTGCTATAAACATGGGTGTGCATATATCACTGTGGTAAGATGTTTTCAGATCTTCTGTGAATACGCCTAAGACTGGAATAGCTGGGTCAAATGGGATCTCCAACTGCGCTTTTTGAGGAATCTCCAGACTGACCTCCACAATGGTTGCACCAGTCTACACTCCCACCAACAATGCAGAAGAGTTCCTTTTCCCCCACAGCCTCTCCAGCATTTGTTGTTGATAGTTTTGTTGGTCCTGGATATTCTTTCTGGAGTGAGATAGCATCTCAGTGTGGTTTCAATTTGCATTTCCCTAATGACAAATGATGCTGAACATTTTTTCATGTATTTATTTGCCATTCATATTTCTTCATCTGAGAACTGTGTGTTCATCTCAGATGCCCATTTTTGGATTGGGTCTTTGAATGTCGTGGGTCTGATTTTTTTTAATTCTTTATAAGTTCTAGACAAAAGTCCTTTGTCTGAGGCACAGTTCACTAAGATTTTTCACAGTTTGTGGGTTTTCTTTTCACTCTGCTGGAGATTTCTTTGGAAATGCATAAACTCTTTAATAAGAGTTTATCCCAGTTATTGATTCTGGGAAGTATTTCCTGTGCAGTTTGGTTCTTGTTCATGAATTCTCTACCTACCCCTATGTCTTCAAGATTTTGACCTACTTTGTCTTGCAACAGAGTTAGTGTTTCTGTTTCAATATTTAGATCTTTGATCCATTTGGATTTTAGTTTAGCACATGGTGATAGGCATGGGTCTAATTTTAGTTTTTGGAATATGGATAGCCAATTTTTCCAGCAACATTTATTAAAGAGACTGTCATTCTTCCAGGGAACATCTTTGGCCCCTTTATCAAAGATAAGATGGTTGAGTATGTTTGTAGTTGTATCTTCTAGTCTATTCCATTGATCTTCAGGTCTCTTTTTATTCCAATACCATGTTGATTTATTACAGTAGCTTTGTAGTATAACTTCAAGCCAGGGATTGTGATGCATCCTGCCTTAGCTTTGTTGCTTAGAATTGCCTTTGCTATTCTAGGTTTCTTCTGGTTCCAGATGAATTTTAGGAGTGTTTTTTCTAGATCTCTGAGGTATGTTATTGGTATTTTCATTGGAATTGCATTGAATGTGCATAACAATTTTGGGAGAAGGGTCATTTTTACAATATTTATTCTTCCTATCCATGAACAAGGGATGTCTTTCCATATTCTGAGGTTCTCTTCAATTTCTTTTTCAGTGTGTTATAATTTTCCCGGTACAACTATTTTACATCTTTCGTTAGATTAATTCCTAAATATTTCATTTTTTTGGATGCTAGTGTGAACAGTGTAGCTTCTCTTATTTCTCTCTCAGTGATTTTGTTGTTAGTGTATAAGAATGCTATTGATTTTTGAGTAATAACTTTGTATCCAGCTACATTGCTGAATTTATTTATTGTATCTAGGAGACTTTCAATGGAGGTTTGGGGGTCTTCTATTAAGGGTATCATGTCATCTGCAAATAATGATAATTTAACTTCTTCTTTTCCTATCTTTACTCCTTTTATTTCCCTCTTTTGTCTAATTGATCTGACTAGTATTTCCAGTACTATATTAAATAGGAGTGGTGATAATGGACATCCTTGTCTAGTGCCTGATTTCAAGGTAAAGGCTTTCAGTTTTTGGTCATTTAATATGATACTGGCTGTTGGTTTGTCATAGATAGCCTTTATCATATTGAGGTAAAGACCATCTATTCCAATAGTCTGTAAGGTTGTTATCTTGAATGGGTGTTGGATCTTATCAAAAGCTTTCTCTGCATCTATAGAAATGATCATGTGATTCATGCTTTTGGCTCTAATGATATTGTGAATTCCATTTATTGAATTATGTATGTTGAACCATCCCTGCATGCCTGGGATGAATCCCAGTTGGTCATGGTGTATGATCTTCTCAATGATTTGCTGCATCTGCTTTGCCAATATTTTATTGAGAATTTTAGCATCTATATTCATTAGGGAGATTGGCCTGTAGTTCTCTTTTTTAGTTGGGTCTTTCTCAGGTTTTGGTACTAGAGTGAAATTTGCTTCCAGAAATGACTTAGGGAGAATTGCTTCCATTTAAATTTCACTGAAGAGTTTGAGGAGTGTCAGCTTTAAGTCTTCTTATTTCTTGTAGAATTCTGCAGTGAATCCATCTGGGCTTGACCTCTTCCCTGTTGGTAGTGACTTGATTACATTTTCAATTTCATTAATAGAAATTGGGTTATTCAGCAGTGTTACATCTTCTTGATCCAGCTTTGGTGGTTCATATGTTTCTAGGAATCTGTTCATTTCTTCTGTGTTGTCGAACCTATGAGAGAAGAGGTTTTTGAAATAGTTGTTGATGATCTTCTGTATTTCCACAGGGCCAGTAGTGATTTCTCCTTTTTCATTCTGTACTGCATGAATCGAGTCTTTTCTTTCATTTTTTAAATTAGGTTGGCTAGGGGCTTGTCAATTTTATTTATTCTTTCAAAGAACCAACTCTTTGATTTATTGATTCTTTGAATTATTTTCTTAGTCTCTACTGCATTAATTTCTGCTCTGATCTTTATAATTTCCTCCCTTCTGTTGGCTTTGGGCTTGGTTTATTCTACATTTTCTAGATGTTTCAGGTGTAATATCAGGTTGCTTATTTGTGTTCATTCTGTTTTCCTAATGTGGGAACTCAGTGCAATAAATTTTTGTCTGAGGACCGCTTTCATTGCATCCACAGGTTCTGGTAAGTTGTATTTGTATTTTTGTTTGCTTGTAGATATTGTTTAATTTCTTCTTTAATTTCCTCTGTGACCCACTGATTGGTCAAGAGTGTATTATTTAATTTCCATGTGTTTGTGTGGTTTTTGCAATTACTTTTATCATTAATTTCCAGTTTCATGGTGCTATGATCCAATAACATGTATGGGATAATTTCAATTCTTTTGCATTTACTTAAATATTTTCTGTGGGTTAGTATATGGTCTATTTTAGAGAATGTCCCATGTACTGCTGAAAAGAATGTATATCCTGATGTTGTTGTATGGAACACTCTGTATACGTCTATCAAGTCTATTTGTTCACAGGTGTGATTCAGGTATGTTATTTCTTTGCTGATTTTCTGTCTAGTTGATGTATACCTTGGTGTCAATGGTGTGTTAAGATCTCCTGTTATTGTGTTATTGCCTATTTGCTTTTTCATTTCTGTTAATACTTGCTTTGTGTAGTTGGGTGCTCTGGAATTTGGTGCATATATATTTAAGATTGTTATCTCTTCCTCTTTTAGTTTTCCCCTAAGTATTATCTAGTGACCTTTTTTTATCTCTTTGGACCATGCTTGGTTTGAAGTTCACATGGTCTGCAAACAGAATAGCTATCCCCACTTTTTGTTGAGTTCCTATTGCATGGAGAATTGTTTTCCATCTTTTGACTTTCAGTCTATGAGTTTCCTTTTGGGTTAGATGGGTTTCTGGAGACAGCATATGGTTGGATATTGTTTCTTGATCCATTCTGCCAGTCTGTTTCTTTTAATTGGTGAATTGAGGCCATTTACTTTAATGGTTATAACTGTCATATATTGGTTTGTTGTTGACATGTTATCTTTCAGATGTTGTATCTTAGCTTTCCATTCTGCTTGTCTGTCTTGCTTAGTGGTTTTTTCCTATGTGTATCTAGAATGTCTTTCAGTATTCTTTGTAGGTTTGGTTTGGTGATCATGAATTTCTTCAGCTGTTCTTTGTCATGGAAGTATCTTATTTATCCATCTATTTTGAAGGACAGTTTTACTTGACTTCATTGTTTGTGTTGAGAAGTCTACTGTGATTCTGATAGGTTTTCCTTTATAGGTGACCTGTATTTTCTAACAGCCTTTAATATTCTGTTCTTATGTTGGATTTCTGGGATGGTGATTATTATATGTCTAGCTGTAGTTTTGTTTTGCTTATGGCTATTTGGAGTTCTATATGCCTCATTAATCTGAATGTCAGTTTCCATACTCATGTTTGGGAAGTTTTCAGCTATTACTTCTGTAAATAGCCTCTTGATATTGTCCCCTTCTTTTTCATTTATCCCTATTAATCTTGTATTGTTTTTCTTTGCATCATCTTGCAGCTGTTGAATTATTTCCTGATTTCTTGTTATTGTTAGAAGGTCTTTCCTTTCCAGTTCACTAGCTGCAATCTTATCTTCGAGGTCTGAGATTCTATCTTCACTTTGATTGAGGTGGTTTTTGCAACTTTCATTAGAGTTTTTGATTTCCTGTATATCTCTTAGAATCTGCTTAATGCATTCTGTTTGTCTCTTAAACTGTTCATTCAGGGATTCTATCATTTTGCTTTGTTCTTCTAATCATTTAGCTCTGTGTTTGTTGGATGCATTCAGTATTTCTTTCACTACTTTTATCATTTCTTCTTTTACCTGGGAGAATATTTCTGATTTGAGTTCCCTCATAGCTTCCCATACTTGGTTCTTTATTTCAGCTGATATCATTTCATGCATTTCAGGTGTATGTGTATTGTTTTCCATCTTCTGACTTTCAGTCTATGAGTTTCCTTTTGGGTTAGATGGGTTAGAAAATACTATGTGTAGTATTTTCTTCTATGTACATGGCTCCTAGGTTTTCTTGGCATGGGCTAGAGGTTTGAGATTGCATTTTGATCTTTCATTTTGTCATTTTTCTGTATTTCCATGTTTCCATCAATTTTCCAAAGCTTTCCTGTGAGGCACGGCACTGGCTTGGCTCCCCCTTCAGTGGGTCTGGCTCCTCTTGTTGAATGAAGGTCACTAGGCACAGTCCACTCAAACCTGCAAAACCTCTGGAGCCCAGTCCAGTGAATCAGGGGGGCTGGGTAGGCACTCAGCCTCCACAATCAAAGTTTTCAAGACCTGCCCTGGTGAGCTGCTACTTGCCTCATGGTGTGGCACCAGTTTGGTTCCCCCTTCAGCAGGCCTGGCTCCCCTGGTTGAATGAAGGTCACTAGGCACAGTCCACTCAAACCCGTGAAACCTCTGGAGCCCAGTCTAATGACCCAAGGGGACTGGGCAGGGACCCAACCTCTGGGATTGATGGTCCCAAACCCTTCCAGGCTTGCCCTGGTGAGCTGCAACTCACCTCACGGTACGGCCCCAGCCTGGCTTCCCCTTTGGTGGGCCTGGCTCCCCTGGTTGAATGAAGGTCACTAGGTGCAGTCCACTCAAGCCTGCAGAACCTCTGGAGCCTAGTCCAATGACCAAGAAGGCTGGGCAGGCACCTTGCCTCCGGGATCAATGGTCCCAAACTTTTCTGGCTTAATTTGCATTTCTCGAATCCCCAGTGATGGTGAACATTTCTTCATGTATTTATTTGCCATTTGTATATCTTCCTCTGAGACCTGTGTGTTCATCTCACATGCCCATTTTTGGGGAGAGGCTTTGAATTTGGGGGGCTTGATGTTTTTCAATTCTTTATATGTTCTGCATATAAGTCCTTTTCTGAAGGGTTGCTGGCTAAAATTCTTTCCCACTCTGTGGGTTTTCTTTTCACTCTGTTGGTAATTTCTTTTGAAGTGCAGAAACTTTTCAATCATATGAGATCCAAATTGCTGATTCTTTGAAGTGTTTCCCATACGGTTTGTGTTTTGTTCATGAATTCTCTGGCTATGCTCATGCCTTCCAGTACATTCAGTGTTTCTGTTTTGATATTTAGGTCCCAGATCTGTTTAGATGTCAGTTTTGTGCATGGTGGTAGGTATGGATCTAGTTTCAGTCTTTGGCAAGTGGAGAGCCAATTTTTCCAACACAATTTATTAAAGAGGCTATCCTTCTTCCAGTGAACATGTTTAGCCCCTTTATCAAATATCAGGTGGCTGAGTGTCTTTGTAGTTGTTCTTGCATCTTCTAATCTGTTCCATTGATCCTCGGGTCTATTTCTTTGCCAGTATCATGCTGATCTTATCACTGCAGCTTTATAGTACCATTTCAAGTTGGGAATTGAGATGCCTCCTGCCTTGATTTTGTTGCCTAGAATTGTCTTTGCTATTCTAGGTTTCTTCTGTTTCCAAATGAGTTTTAATAGTGTTTTATCTAGATCTGTGAGGTATGTCAATGGTATCTTGATTGGGATTGCATTAAATATGTATAACAGTTTGGGAAGTATGGCCATTTTCACAATGTTGGTTCTTCCTAGCCAAGAGCAAGGAATATCCTTCCACTTCCTAATGTCTTCTTCAATATCCTTTTTTAGCATAGTTTAATTTTTAGCATATAGGTTCTTTACATTCTTAGATTGATTCCTAAGTATTTCATTTTTTTTGAGATGTTATTTTAAAGGGTGATACATTAGTGGTCAGCAAAGGATAGAACTTTTAAAAATAACAAAGCAGCATGAAATGACAATTTAGAAGCTTCAAGATGATGCCAAGAGAAACAATATAAGGCTAATGGGCATTAGTGAAGATGCAGGAGTCAATACAAATGATGTACATAAAATATTCACAGAAGTAATAGCAGAAAATTTCCCAAGCATGGGGAAAAAATCTGATATGCAGATAAGTGAGGCATATAGATTGTCAGCCAAAATCAACATAAATCCACAGCCAGACACATAATAATTAAGACCTCAGACACACAGCATAAAAACTGAATACTAAAAACTGTTAGAGAAAAAACACAACTCATCTATCAAGGAAAGCATATAAGAATCATAGCAGACTTTTTAGCACAAACCCTCAAGACAAGATGAGCTTGGAGTGAGGTATTTCAAGCCCTGAAAGAAAACAGCTTTCAACCCAAACTGATGTACCAAGCAAAACTTTCATTCAAATTTAATGGAGAATTAAGATACATAACAAAGAACAACTGATGAATTTCATGTCTACCAAAAAAAAAACCCTAGAAAGAATATTGAAAGACATACTAGAAAGAGATAAAAATGACCACAACCCCCAGAACAACAGAAAGAAGCCACCACATGGAACAAGCAATTAAATAAGGGGAAAAGCAGGAAGCAAACAATTGGAAAATAACATGGCAAAGTCAAGCCAGTACATATCAGTGATATCCATAAATGTAAATATCCTCAATTCACACCTATAAAAAGAAATAATAGATTGAAGATGGCCTATCAGTGAGCAACAAAATACAAAGCCTCCCAAGAGAAACAACTCATATGCCAGAATAAAACACCCTGGAGAGACCCAGACAGAGGGAGATGGATCCTCTTGACACAGGAAGAAATTAAAACATAAAAAAGCTTATCAAATAAGTTGGGACTACAACTGAAACGGCTAAAAATTATGGGACACAGCATTTTGGTTCATGGCAACCTGCCAAGTTTGCAATGCCCTGAATCCGTGACAGATTTAGGAACAGTGGCAGAGCCGCCCAAACTTGTTCCCACCTCCACTCACAGGAAGAACAGCAGCACTGAAGTTGGGAGTTGGTAAGCCCAATGGAGAGTGGAGCCAGTAAAGGGACCTTCATTAATCCATGGTCAGTGCTGAGAATGAGACTCCCACCATGGGAAGGGTGAGACCAAATGGATGACATGTTGGAATTGGGTAAGAGGAACCTGAACTGGGAGCGAAAGTCACTTCAGTTGGTTCCTCCCTCCCCAAAGCAGATTCGTGGGATTTGCTTAGACTGGGCCATGCCCCTGGCTGGGACCCAATAAGCCATGCCAAATTGATTCCCTGTGCCTAGCAAGCACTAACCAGCTGAAGGCCCCTGAAGTTTGGCTGGCTGGGTGGGGAGGGGCAGGCATACACAGCCACTGCTTACACCTGAGTGACAAGAGCAGGCAGGACAGGGCAGAGGTCTCTTGCCAGTGTGCTTCAGAGGAAACATGGCCAATAGGGAAGGGGGCTGGGGCCTGCACTTAACCTGTGTGGAGGAAGCCAGGACCATGACAGGAGAGAGAGAAAGGAGGAGGTCCCTAGCCTAGGACCCTGAGAGCAGTGATGGAGGAGAGGGAAAAACAAAGGAGACTGGAGGTGGCAAACACGCAACAGAAGACATGGCTTAAATGGACAGTAAGAGATATCTTCCGAATCTTGTAGATGAGCTCAAAACTGAAATATTAAATCAGGTAAAGCAAGATATGAGTAGAGTAATAAAAGAAGTGCTCTCAGGAAGCATCTCTCAGGATTATACAGACAGAAGGGAGGAACACAAAAAAGGAGAGAAACATTTGATAAAGAAAATATAGCATACATGAAGCAGATTCAAAGAGACTACCAGGAAATTAAAAACTCCATTGAAAGCTGGCAAAATGCCTTAAAAGAAACTAAGGATAGACTATCAAAACTTGAAGACAAGTTTGCAATGTGTGATCATGAAAGGAAAAATCTCTTTAAAATAACAAGGAAACAGGCAGCAACAATACAAAGGCTAGAAGATGACAAGAGAATCTATAATTTAAGAATAAGAAATGTGAATGAAGAAGCAGGAATACATACAGGTGAGTTACAAAGGCTATTCATGGAAATAATTAAGGAAAACTTTCCAAGCATGGGAAAAGAAAATGACATTCAGTTATGTGAGGCATACAGAACTCCAGCCACCTACAACCAAAACAGATCTACACCCAGACATATAATAATCAAGATACCAGAAATTCAATATAAAAACAGAATATTAAAAGCATCAGAGAAAAGAAACAGATTGCCTATAAAGGTAAGCCCATCAAAATCATGGCTGACTTCTCAACACAGACCATCAGATCAAGAAGAGCTTGGAGCAAACTATTCCAAGCCCTGAAAGAAAATAACCTCCAGCCCAGATTGATGTACCCTGCAAAACTGTCACTAGAAATTAATGGAGAAACAAGATGCTTCCATGACAAAGAGGAACTGGGTGTGTTTGTGACCACCAATCCAACCTTACAGAGAATACTGAAGGACATTCTAGAGAGAGAGGAAAAAATACTGGGATTTTACGAACAGTGGCACAAAGGCCTCAATGAGTGGGGCAGGCAGTAGAACGAAAGAGAAAACTAGACAAACAAAGGCAGAAAAATAGAATAGCAGAAATGAGGCAGAGAAGGATGGCTAGAATCTCTAACATAGATGGCCTTGATACACTATATTGTTAATAGTGTACCAGGATTTAAAACCCACATTACTCACACTACTCTGCTTAGATGTATTCTATTCTGTTCCAGTCAGTCTACCTCTACTAGATTTGAGGGCACAGACAGTAATCCCAAAAATAACAGGATATAGTATGGTAATCATCCTTAACTTCCTATTAAGTTAATCTAAAGCTCTGTAAAACCTACACAGTTTTACCATGATTGATCATAATCAAATCTAGTTTGTCAGATTGCTGTTTTGTATTGATAGATTTTATTCAAAGCTGTTATGATTGATAGTATCAAGTTTGAAAGTATAGGCAACTGCACTTAAGATGACAAGATTCACTAGAATATACTCTCTGGTTTGATTATTACCTGACTTTGAAGTTTTATACTGTCTACAGTGTTTTATCTTTACTAATACTGTTATGTACTGCTATATTCAATTATACTGCTATATTCATTTATACCTGATGATATAGACAATTCTATTGAAAATAATAAACAACAACACCACAATCATTGTAGATCACCTTGTACTGTGGTTTTATATGACTTTTTGGTTTCATGTTTTTATAGGAATTTGTTTAGTTTTGTATTGCTAAGTTTTGTTTTTCCCTCTAATACAGAAAGGATAGAAATATATGCAGAGATTCATGCATGCATAGCTGTTTACACTCTCACTATTTGAATACCTACTTTGTATGCTTTAATTTTGTAGCTTGAACAACTATTTCTAAGAGGACAATATGTAATTTATCAACTAGAGATTTCTTATTGTTTATCTTTGTTTTTGAAATTCTGTATTGTCTCTACCCTTTACATGCTTTTGTTTCTCTTAAAGTAAAAAATTTTTTAAAAAGAAAGAAATAGATTGAGGCTCCAGAGGCTCTGTAGGATTGAGTGGACCATGCCCAGCGACCTTCATTCAACCAGGGGAGCCAGGCCTGCTGAACAGAGAGCCAGGCCTGCACTACCACTGTGAGGTAAGTTGCAGCTCACAGGCACAGGCATGGAAAAAGTTTGGGACCTTCGATCCCAGAGGCTAGGTTCCCTACAAGCCCCCTAGCACATTGCACTAGGCTCCAGAGGTTCTGCAGTCTTGAGTACACTGTGCCCAGCAACCTTCATTCAACCAGGGGAACTAGGCACACCATGCAAGGTGAGCCAAAGCCACATGAGTCCCAGTAGCAGAGGGCATAGAAGGTGATTTCCAACATATCCAGGGAAAGTTTTGGAACATCACTGGAAACACAGAAATATAGGAAAATGACAAAACAAAAGACCAAACTGCAATCTCAAAGACCTAAATATTAAAAAAGGAACACTAAATCTACTGGAAGACAAGGTAGTTAGAAGTCTTGGAGACACAGGGGTAGGCAGAGAATTCATGAACAAAACACAAACTGCATGGGAAACACTTCAAAGAATCAACAAATGGGGTCTCATATTATTGAAAAGTCTCTGCACTTCAAAGGAAATCACAAACAGAGTAAAAAGAAAACCCACAGATTGGGAAAGAATTTTAGTCAGCAACTCCTCAGACAAAAGACTTGTGTCCAGAACATATAAAGAATTGAAAAACATCAAACTCCTCAAATTCAAAGACCCTTTCCAAAAATGGGCATGTGAGATGAACACACAGTTCTCAGAGAAAGATATACAAATGGCAAACAAATACATGAAGAAATGTTCACCATCACTGGTCATTCGAGAAATGCAAATGAAAACAACATTGATATTTCACCTCACTCCAGAAAGAATAGCTGCCATCACAAAATCAACATTTGATAACAAATGTTGGAGAGGCTGCAGGGAAAAAGGAACACTGCTCCACTGTTGGTGGGAATGTAGACTGGTACAACCATTATGGAAATCCATATAGAGAATTCTCAGAAGACTAGGATTGGAAGCCCCATTCAATCCAGCTATTTCCCTCCTGGGTATTTTCCCAGAACTGAAAAGTTCATATCACAGTGATATATGTGCACCCATTCTCATAGCACCTCTATTTTTAATAGCTAAATCCTGGAAACAACCAAGATGCCCATCAACTGCAGAGTGGATGAAAAAGATGTGGTATTTTTACACAATGGAATATTACTCAGCTATAAAAAGGATGATCTTAAGGCCTTCATAGGTAAATGGAGACAACTCGAGACTATCCTCACTAGTGAAATAAATAAGAATCATATTTATAAATATCACATTGTGTCTCTAGTGTAAAAAGTGATAAGAACCATAAGAGTAATAAAACCCAAAATGTGTAATTTCTATTGTAAAAAAGATAGGAAAAGAAAGTGCTCTAAGGGTTATAAACTGCATGTATGTTTAAGTGTGTAAAGTAGATGACCATATTACTGAATGATTGTTGGATCATTGAGCAGAACTGTTTGGAGTCTCATTGTTTGAATGTCTACTATATATCCATTAATTTTATAACTTGAACAACTACATCCAAGATGACAATATGTAATTTATCAACTATTGATTTTTTAATGTTTTTCTTTTTATTTTCTTTTTTCTTTTAGAATTCTATATTGTTGCTAACCTTTTTCTTTTGCTTTTTTCTCTTTAAATAAAAATTTTTTAAAATGCATAACTGCTATTGTAAAAAAGAGAGGAAATAGGAAGTGCTATAAAAGATATAACTGCATGAATATTTAAGTGTATAGAATTGATAACCATACTTCTAAGTTCTTGTTGGATTTTTGAACAGATCTATTTGCACTCTCACTACTTGAATGTCTACTTTATATGCTCTAATTTTGTAACTTGAACAACTATTTCTAAAAGGACAATGTGTAATTTATCAACCAGTGATCTCTTACTGCTTATCCTTTTTTTTTGAAATTCTGTAATATTTCTACCTTTCTTCTGTTTTTTCTCTTTAAATAAAAAATTTAAAATTAAAAAAATGGATGGAGAAATAAGATACTTCCACGATAAAGAACAGCTGAGGAACTTCAGGACCACCAAACCAACCATGCAAAGAATACTGAAAGACATTCTAGACAGACATAGGAAAAAACCACTAAGCAAGGCAAACAAACAGAGTGGAAAGGTAAACAATCAATAGCAGAAAGATAACATGTCAAAAGTAAACCAATATATATCAGTTATAACCATTAATGTAAATGGACTCAATTCACCTTTTAAAAGAAACAGACTGGTAGAATGGATCAAGAAACAACATCCAACCATATGCTGTATAGAGCAAACCCATCTAACCCAAAAGGAAGATCATAGACTGAATGTCAAAAGATGGAAAACAATACTCCATTCAACAGGATCCCCAAAAAACTTAGGTATAGCTATTCTGTTTGCAGAAAATGTGAAATTCAAACCAAGAATGACCCAAAGAGATAAAGAAGTCCTCTACATACTAGTTAGGGGAAAACTTCAAGAGGAAGAGATAACAATCCTAAATATATATGCACCAAATTTGGGAGCACCCAGCTATACAAAACAAATATTAAGAGAAATGAAAAATCAAATAAGCTATGACACAATTATTATGGGAGACCTTAACACCTCATTGATACAAAGGGACAGATCAACTAGACAGAAGATTAGTAAAGAAGTAACAGAACTGAGGCAGCGAGTGGGCCAGGATTCCAACCACAGGCCATGACTGCACATGCAGCAGCACCATCCCAGCACATGGGATGGACTCTCAACGCTGCTCCCAGGTGGTAAGACCACACTCTGCATCTGGGGTCAGCCTAAGAAGCAGGAGAGGGACAGGCAGCCCTGGCCAGGCCACACCCAGCGAACTCTCAGCAGTGAGCCATCCCAGAATCCTACCATGGGCCTTGAACACGAGCATTGCACCACCATCCCAGTGCATGGGGGCAGACTCCCAACTCTGTTCCCAGGTGGTAAGACCATGCTCTGCATCTGAGGCCAGCATAAGAAACAGTAGAGGGATGATGGGCAGCCCTAACCTGGCCACATCCAGCAAACTCCAAGCATCAAGCAGGGCTCAGAATCGAACCCCAGGCCAAGACCTGAGTGGGATCCTAGGGCACAGGGCAAACTCAGAACTTCCCTCCTAGGGAAACTTGGACTACCCCCGAGTAACTGTGCAAAATTGAAGGGAGATTCAGTAACGGCCTCACCCAAACAGAAGATCTCAGCAGGAACCAGTCAGTGTGGTGAGTATACCCCTAAAATAGAGGTGTACAGTGGGTAAATATGGCTAGTAGGAAAGCCCCCTCCAACTAACTGTAAGGCCTTACTGAGTCTGACAAGAGTGTGGGTGACCCCCCTCCTGCACACAAAAAACATCAAGCAGAGTGAAAATGGCAAAATGAAAAAGAAAAATGCAATCTCAAACATCAAGTCCACCAGGAGCAAGTACAGGAGACATTAAAATACAGGACTTCAAATGTAACACACTGGAAATCTCTGAAAAGACAGCAGGTGAAATAAAATACAACTCCATGAGGCTATACAGGAAATCAAATTAGAAGTACTCTCCCATGTAAAGACAGAAATAACAACCTTAGTAAAGGAATTGCTGAGTGCAGCTAAAGAGGAAATAGAAAAAAAAGTACAAGAGCATGGGAAACTGATTGAAACCTTGAATGAATAATACAGAAAACATGCAGAATTCATGAAACAAACTCAAAGAGACATCCAAGAAACAAAAATTCTATTGAAAGTATGCAAAACTGCTTAAATGAAGCTAAGGATAGGATTTTGGACCTTGAGGACAGGATTGCACTTAGTGATCATGAAAGGATAGGACTTTTCATAGACTTTCCTATGTCTGTCTGATAGACAGACATAGGAAAAAACTAAGCAAGACATAGGAAAAAACAGCATGAAATGACAATCCAGAAGCTTCAAGATGATGCCAAGAGAAAAAATATATAAGATTAATGGGCATTCGTGAACATGCAGGAGCCAACGCAAATGACATATGTAAAATATTCACAGAAGTAATAATAGAAAATTTCCCCAAAATGGGGAAAAAACTGTTATGCAGATAAGTGAGGCATACAGGACACCAAACAGTCACAATCAACATAAATCCACACCCAGACACATAATAATTTAAATCTCAGAAATACAGCACAAAAACAGAATACTAAAAGCTGTTAGAGAAAATACACAACTCACCTATCAAGGAAAGCCCAGTAGAATCATGACAGATTTTTCAACACAAATCCTTAAGGCAAGAAGAGCTTGGAGTGATGTATTTCAAACCCTGAAATAAAACAATTTTCAACCCAGTCTGATGTACCCAGCAAAACTTTCATTCAAATTTAATGGAGAAACAAGATGTTTCTCATTTAATGTTCTTTCCATAACAAAGAACATTAAATTCACATCCACCAAACCAACCCTAGAAAGAGTACTGAAAGACATACTAGTCAGAGATAAAAATGACTACAATTCCCAAAACAACAACAGAAAGAAACCAACAGGAAGGACAAGCAATTAAATGTGGAGGAAAAGCTGGAAACACACAACTGGGAAATAACATGGCAAAGTTGAACCAGTACATATCAGTGATATCCATAATGCAAACGGCCTCAATTCAGCTATCAAAAGAAATAGATTGACAGAACAGATGAAGAAAAATGATCCTACAATATGCTGTATACAAGAAACACATCTGACCCAAAAGGAAACTCATAGATTAAGAGTCAAAGGATGGAAAACAGTATTCCATGCAACAGGAACCCAGAAAAAGCAGGGGTAACTATCCTATTTGCAGACAATATGAACTTTAAACCTAAAATGATTAAAAGAAATAAAGAAGGTTGCTACATAGTCATTAGTGGAAAAATTCAAGAGGAAGAACTAACAACTATAAGTATATATGCACCAAATACAGGAACACCCAACTATATAAAAAAGATACTAATAGACATGAAAAACCAAATACACAAGAACACAATTATAACAGGAGACCTTCACAGCACATTGTCACAAAGAGACAGATCAACTAGACAAAAAGTCAGCAAAGAAATAAGAGAACTGAATCATATCAGCAAACAAATGGACTTAGTAGATGTTTACAGAGTGTTCCATGCAACCACATCAGAATACACATTTTTCTCAGCTGTGCATGGGACATTCTCCAAAATAGAACATATATTATCCTACAAAGCATTCTTAAGTAAATGCAAAGGTATTGAAATCATCCCATCCCATGCATAATGTCTGACAATAGTTGTCTTAGTTACTTTTTACTGGTGGCTGAGACAAAATACCTGATGCCCAAAGTTGGGAAAGGAAAGGTTTATTTCTTACAGTTTTTGGAGGTTTCAGTCCATATTCAGTTGGCTCTAAGGTAGGGTGGCATGGCAGGGCCACAGTTCATGGCAGCTGCAAACAGCAAGACAAAATCACAAGAGAGAGAGAGAGAGACACACACACACCTCCTTCTTGCCATTACATCACATCCTGGCTCCACCCCTAGGCCAGTGTAGCACTCACATCTCCAATCCAAGGACTAGACAATGAACCAATAGCAAATGCATAATGCAAAGGCATGAGGCTTGGGGCCAGTGACATAAGCCATAACAATAGAGCACTGAAATTGGAAATCAATGGCAAAACAAATTGCAAAACCTGCATAAATGCATGGAAATTAAATAACAACATTTTGAATAACCAGTGGGGTACAGATAAAATTAAAGAAGACATAAAGCAATACCTACAATTCAATGACGAAACAGAAACAACATACTATAATCTGTGGGATGCAGTGAAAGCAGTTTTAACAGGGAAATACACAGTAATAAATAGTCATATCAAGAAAACAGAATGAACAAATAAACAACCTAATGCTCCATCTCATGCTTCTAGAAAAAGAAGAGCAAGCTAAACGCAAAGCACACAGAGTACAAGAAATTGTAAAGATTAGAGCAGAAGTCAATGCAGTTGAAACTAAAAAGCAATACAAAGAATTAATGAATCAAAAAGCTGATTTTTAAGAGAACAAACAAAATTGACAAACTCCTAGCTAACCTTATCAAGAAAAAGGGAAAAAAAAAACCAAATTCACACAATGAGGACTGAAAAGGGGGAAATTACTACAGATCCCATGGATATTCAAATGATCATGAATACCTACTTGGAAAATGTCTACTCACATAGAGTGGAAAACACAGAGGAAATGGGCAGATTTCTAGAAACATATGAACAAAGCTCAACCAAGAAGATATAGCAATTTTGAACAAACCAGTATCAGCTATTGAAATTGGAAACATAATTAAAAATTTACCAACAAAGAAAAGCCCAGGTCCTGATGCATTCACAGCTGAATTCTACAAGAAATTTAGAGAAGATTTGATGCCAATACTCCTTAAACTCTTCAGTGAAATTGAGAAGAAAGAAATCCTAAATCATTCCTGGAGGCAAGTATTACTCTGATACCAAAACCAGAGAAAGAGCCACCCAAAAAGGAGAACTATAGACCAATCTCACTAATGAACATTGATGCAAGGATTCTCAATAAAATACTGGCAAATAGAATTCAGCAAATCATCAAGAAGATTATACATCATGACCAAGTGGGGTTCATGCCAGGAATGCAAGGATGCTTCAATATACACAAAACAATAAATGTAATATACCACATCAACAGAGTCAAAGACAAACACCACATGGTCATCTCAATAGACACAGAAAAAGCTTTTGACAAAGTCCAACACATGTTCATGATAAAAACCCTTCAGAAACTCGGAATACATTGCGTCTACCTCAACCTTATAAAGGTCATCAATGACAAACCAACAGCCAACATTATACTAAATGGGCAAAAACTGAGAGCTTTTACTTTAAAATCAGGAACAAGACAAGGATGTCCACTATCACCACTCCTTTTCAATATAGTTCTGGAAACACTAGCCAGGGCAATCAGACAAGAGAGAGAAACAAAAGGAATAAAGATAGGAAAGGAAAAAGTTAAATGATCATGATTTGCAGATGACATGATACTCTACATAGAAGACACAAAAATCTCCATTAAAAGACTACTAGAGGTAATAAACAAGTTCAGCAGTGTAGCTGGATACAAAGTCAATGCTCAAAAATCAATAGCATTCCTGTACACAAACAAAAAACTCACTGAGAGAGAAATTATGGAAGTATCACCCTTTACAATAATATCTAAAAAATGAAATACCTAAGAATCAAACCTAACTAAAAATGTAAAAGATCTATATGCTGAAAACAATACTACACTGAAAAAGGACATTGAAGAAGATATTAGAAATTGGAAGGATAGTCCTTGCTCTTGGCTAGGAAGAACCAACATTGTGAAAATGGTCATACTTCCAAAACTGTTATACAGATTTAATGTAATCCTGATCAAAATACCATTGACATACTGCACAGAAAAGACTCCTAAAATTCATTTGGAAACAGAAGAAACCTAGAATAGCAAAGGCTATTCTGGGCAACAAAGGCAAGGCAGAAGACATCTCAATTCCTGACTTGAAGCTATACTACAAAGCCACAGTGGTAAAATCAGCTTGGTACTGGCAAAGAAATAGACCTGAGGATCAATGGAACAGATTAGAATATGCAAGCACAACTACAAAGACACTTAGCCACCTGATATTTGATAAAGGGGCTAAATATGTTCACCGGAAGAAGGACAGCCTCTTTAATAAATGGTGTTGGAAAAACTGGCTCTCCACATGCCAAAGACTAAAGCTAGATCTATGAATATCACTATGCACAAAACTAAAGTCTAAATGGATCAAAGACCTAAATATTAAAACAGAAACACTACATCTACTGGAAGACAAGGTAGGTAGAAGTCTTGGAGACATATGGGTAGGCAGACAATTTATGAACAAAACATAAATTGCACGGAAAACACTTCAAAGAATCAACAAATGGGATCTCATATTATTGAAAAGTTTCTGCACTTCAAAGGAAATCACAAACAGAGTGAAAAGAAAACCCACAGAGTGGGAAACAATTTTAGCCGTCAACCCTGCAGAAAAGGACTTATGTCCAGAACATATAAAGAATTGAAAAACATCAAACTCCCCAAATTCAAAGACCCTCTCCAAAAATGGGCATGTGAGATGAACACACAGTTCTCAGAGGAAGATATACAAATGGCAAATAAATACATTAAGAAATGTTCGCCATCACTGGTCATTCGAGAAATGCAAATGAAAACAACACTGAGATTTCACCTCACTCCAGAAAGAATAGCTGCCATCATGAAATCAACTGATAACAAATGTTGGAGAGGCTTCAGGAAAAAGGAACACTGCTCCACTCCTGGTGGGAGTGTAAACTGGTGCAACCACTATGGAAATCTATATAGAGAATTCTCAGAAGTCTAAGTTTGGAAGTTCCATTCAATCCAGCTATTTCCCTCCTGGGTATTTTCCCAGAAGAACTGAAAAGTTCATATCACAGTGATATATGTGCACCCATTTTCATAGCAGCTCAATTTTTAATAGCTAAATCTTAGAATCTTAGCTAAATCTTGAAGATGCCCATCAACTGCAGAGTAGTTTAAAAAGTTGTGGTATTTTTATACAATGGAATATTACTCAGCTATAAAAAAGGATGATCTTGAGGCCTTCATAGGTAAATGGAGATAACTTGAGACTATTCTCATTAGTGAAATAAATAAGAATCATTTATAAATATCACATTGTGTGTCTAGTGTAAAAAGTAATAAGTACTATAAGAGTAATAAAACCCCAAATGTATAATTTCTATTGTAAAAAAGAGAGGAAAAGAAAATACTCTAAGAGTTATAACTGCATGTATGTTTGTGTAAAATAAATTGTTATATTACTGAATCTTAGTTGGATCATTGAGCAGAACTCTTTTCAGTCTCACTGTTTGAATGTCTACTGTGTATCCTTTAATTTTGTAACTTGAACAACTACATCTAAAATGATAATAAGTAATTTATCAAATAGTGATTTTTCAGTGTTTCTTTCTCTTTTTTTCTTTTTTTTTCTTTTAGAATTCTGTATTGTTGCTTCCCTTTTTTCTGTTTCACTTTTTTTTCTCTTCAAATAAAAATTTTGCCAAGATCCAACACTCACTCATGATAAGAACCTTACAGAGAATTGGAATAGGTGGTCTTTACCTCAATATGATAAAGGCCATCTATGAAAAACCAACAGCCAGTGTCATATTAAATGGCCAAAAACTGAAAGCCTTTACCTTGAAATCAGGCACAAGACAAGGATGTCCATTATCACCGCTCCTATTCAACATAGCACTGGAATTACTAGCCAGAGCAATTAGACAAGAGAGAGAAATAAAAGGAGTAAAAATAGGAAAAGAGGAAGTTAAACTATCATTATTTGCAGATGACATGATACTCTTAATAGAAGACCTCCAAACCTCCATCAAAAGACTCCTAGATATAATAAATAAATTCAGCAAAACAGCTGGATACAAAGTCAGTACTCAAAAATCAATAGCATTCTTATACACTAATAACAAAATCACCAAGAGAGAAATAAGAGAAGCCACACCCTTCACACTAGCATCCAAAAAAAAATGAAATACTTAGGAATTAATCTAAGTTGTACAAGGAAAATTATAATACCCTGAAAAAAGAAATCAAAGAGAACTTCAGTAAATGGAAAGACATCCTTTGTTCATGGATAGGAAGAATAAATATTATAAAAATGGCCATTCTCCCAAAATTGTTATACACATTCAATGAAATCCTAATGAAAATACCACTAACATACCTCATAGATCTAGAGAAATCACTCCTAAAATTCATCTGGAACCAGAAGAGACCTAGAATAGCAAAGGCAATTCTAAGCAGCAAAGCCAAGGCAAGAGGCATCACAATCCCTGACTTGAAGTTATACTACAAAGCTACTGTAATAAATCAACATGGTATTAGAATAAAAACAGACCTGAACATCAATGAAATAGATTAGAAGATACAACTACGAACACACTCAGCCACCTTAACTTTGATAAAGGGGCCAAGAATGTTCACTGGAAGAATGACAGTCTCTTCAATAAATGGTGCTGGGAAAACTGGCTATCCATATGTGAAAACCAAAATTAGACCCATGCCTGTCACGATGTACTAAACTAAAATCTAAATGGATCAAAATCTAAATATTAAAAAAGAAACACTAAATCAGTTGGAAGACAAAGTAGGTAAGAATCTTGAAGACATAGGGGTTGGTAGAGAATTCATGAACAAGAACCAAACTGCATGGGAAATACTTCCCAGGATCAATAACTGGGATCACGTCTTATTAAAGAGCTTCTGCATGCCCAACAAAATCTCCAGCAGAGTGAAAAGAAAACCCACAAACTGTGAAAAAATCTTAGTGAACTGTCCCTCAGACAAAGAACTTCTTTCCAGAACTTATAGAGAATTTTTTTAAAAAATCAGACCCACGAAATTCAAAGACCCAATCCAAAAATGAGCATCCAAGATGAACACACAGTTCTCAGATGAAGAAATACGAATGGCAAAAAAATACATGAAAAAATACAAAAAAATACATCATTGGTCATTAGAGAAATGCAAATTAAAACCACACTGAGATTCCATCTCACTCCAGAAAGAATAGCCAGGACCAACAAAACTACCAACAACAAATGCTGGAGAGGCTGTTAGGAAAAAGGAACTCTTCTGCACTGTTGGTGGGAGTGTAGACTGGTGTAACCACTGTGGAGGTCAATCTGCAGATTCCTCAAAAAGCTCAGTTGGAGATCCCATTTGACCCAGCTATTCCACTCTTAGGCATATTCCCAGAAGAACTGGAAACATCTTACCACAGTGATATATGTGCACCCATGTTTATAGCAGCACAATTTGTAATAGCCAGATATTGGAAACAACCTAAGTGCCCATCAACTGAGGAATGGATTTCAAAATTGTGGTACATTTATACAATGGAGTACTACTCAGCTATAAAGAATGATCACATTGAGATATTTATAAATAAATGGATGCAACTTGAATCCATACTCATAAGTGAAATAAATCAAACTCACATGTATAAATACTGTATAGTCTCCCTAGTGTAAGAAATGGTAAGAGTACAGAAGATTTTATGGAAATCATGGTTCACCATTATAGTGCTTTGAAGTCTTATGTTTTCATTCATTGGTTGGAATGGTTTTATTCTGTTTTGTTTCATCTTAATATATGTGATGGTATAAATAGCTACTTTGAAGAAAAGACAATATGGTAGCCATTGTTGATTTAATATCATCTTGCTCTGAAGTCCTACCATGCTTTTGTTTTTCTATTACCATTTGTTCTATCATGTGTCTTACTGTATTTTAATATGTATAATAGTATAAACAAAATTTTTTATGGAAAATGAGATAATACAGTAGCCATTGTTCATCTTTAGTTATTTGGTTCAGAATGCCTTGCAATACTTTCATTCTCTTGAGTGGTTTTATTCTATTTTTTTATGTTTGACATTATTGTGCATAAAACTAAGCTCAACTATTTCAAAGAAAGAGACATTATGATAGCTACTGTTAATATCCACTTGTCTTGTTGTGAAGTGCTGTGTTGCTTACAGTGTTCTGTTCTGATCTGCTTAGATCTGTCTTCTTTTGTTTTATTCTCTTTAAAATAAAAAATAATTTAAAAACCTGAAAGTGGCATAGGGATGTGATCACAAGATGCAAGCTGGTAAAAGTCTCTGTAGACATTTATCTATTTTTTTATGTAAAGAAAAAAAACAGAAAGAGGGTATAAATAATACATAATTTCAAAAAAAATAAGAAATCACTAATTAATAATTACATATTTTCCTTTTAGAAGTAGTTGTTCAAGTCGCATAAGTAAAGGATACAAAATGGACATTTAAATCAGTGAGACTGCAAACAGTTCTGTTCCCCTACCCAACAAAAACTTAGTAATATGGTTATCAATCTTATACACTTAAACATACATGTAGTTATATCCTTTAAAGTACTTTCTTTTCCTCTCTTTTTTTACAATAACTATAATCAATTCTCATAAACTGTTTAGAAGTTCTATGCATGCATGAATCTCTACATGTATACCTATCATTTCTGCATTAGAGGGAAAAAATCAAAACAAGATAACAAAGCAAATTCCTAGAAAAACACAAGATGAAAAATTCATATAGAACCACAATACTAGGTGATCTACCAAAGTTACTATGATGTCCATTGTTATTTTCAATAGAATTGTCTATATCATCAGGCATAGTATAATTGGACATAGCAGTACATAGCAATATTAATAAAAACAAAACATTGGATATATTATATTACTTCAAAAGCAGTTAATAATCCAACCAGAATGGGTGTCCTGTTGAATCTTGTCATCTTCAGAATAGTTTCCTCTACTCTCAGACTTGTTTCTATCAAGCATACCAGATTCAAATAAAACCAGTCGAGACAAAACAGTGATCTAACAAATAAGATCAGTCATAGTAAGACAGTGTAAGTAATACAGAGCTTCAGTTTAAGTTAATAGGAAATTAAGGATAGTTACCATAGTATAGCCTGCTATTTTTGAGGTAGCTGTGTGTGCTTTCAAATCTAGTATGAGTAGACAGACTGGGACAGAATAAAATAAAACTAAACACTGATAAGAATAATGTGGCTTTTAAATCCTGATACACTATTAATAATGTCTTCTGCCTTCCTCTTTTAGACAATTCCTCCCCTTTCACTTTCTCAGGGTGCTTTGTACATTTTGGGTTCCACTAACTCCTTTAGTTTTTAGACTGGGGGGCAACCCTCTATCTAACTAGGTGGTTCTGAACCTTTTTACCCCTGAGTTTGATCATGAGCAGTATTCCTTTACTTACTAAAGCCTCAAGGTTTTCCTTCCTTATAGCTGAGTAGTTCTCCACTTCACAAAAGTGTCATGGGTTTCCAACCTATCTTCAGCTGCTGGATGAGCTGTCCCTATTTCTCTCTGGTTCCCTGTGACATAGAGCATTGTTTTCCCACCTTTGACTTTTGATTCTTTAACCCTATTTCAGGTTGATTGTATTTCCTATTCAGAGCATCTCGATGGACCCTATCCCCTGATCTACTCTGCCTAGGTTTCTTTTTGTTAGTGTATCTTCTCTGCCTCATCTCTGCTATGATATTTTTCTGTAGTCATTATTTACTTTTCTCCTTCATTCCACTGTCTGCACCATTCATTGAGGCCTGTCTGCCATTGCCCCTGGAATCCTGGTGATTTTCTTCTCTCTCTCTCTAGAATGTCCTTCAGTATTTTTTGTAGGGTTGGATTGGTGGACATGAACTCCCCCAGTTCCTCTTTGTTGTGGAAACATCTTGTTTCTCCATTAATTTTGAGTGATAGTTTTGTGGGGTACATCAATCTGGGCCAGAGGTTATTTTCTTTCAGGGCTTGGAATACTTTGCTCCAAGCTCTTCTTGATTTGATAGTTTGTGTCAAGAAACCTGTTGTGATTTTGATGGGTTTTCCTTTATAGGTGATCTGTTTCTTTTCTCTGACCACTTTTAATATTCTGTTCTTGTGATGAATTTCTGGGATCTTGATTATTATATGTCTGGGTGTAGATCTGTTTTTGTTGTTGCTGGCTGGAGTTCTGTATGCCTCATATATCTGAATATCTTTTCCTTTTCCTATGCTTAGGAAGTTTTCCTTAATTATTTCTGTGACTTAATTATTTCCTTAATTATTTCTGTAAGTTATAGATCCTCTTGTCATCTTCTAGCCTTTATATTGTTACTACCTGGTTCCTTGTTATTTTTAAGAGCTCTTTCCTTTCATAATCACACATTGCAAATATATCTTCAAGTTTTGAATGTCTGTCTTTAGTTTCTGTCATGAAATTTTGTCAGCTTTCAATGGAGTTTTTAATTTCATGGTATTCTCTTTGGATGTTTCATGTATTCTAGATTTTGTTTATATTCTTCATCAAAGTTTTCTCTCCTTTTTCTGGGTTCCTCCATCCTTCCATCTGTATCTTCTTGAGATGTGCTTAGCATTTCTTTTATTAGTCTTCTCATATCTTGCTTCACTTGAGTTAGAATTTCAGATTTAAATTCATTGATGAGGTCACAGTATTTCTTTATTTCTGCCGAGACCTTGTCCAATATTGCATGTTTGCTGCCCTTAATCTCTTCTGTATTTACCTCTCCTGGACTTGTTTTCCCTGGGTCAGTAGCTGGAGGCTTTTTCATTTTCTTTCTCTTGTCATGTTTCTGGTTTCTTTCAGACAGGTGTATGGTGGAGGTCTCAGGTCCTTTCCATATTGCCTACAGTATTTCTGAAGCATACTAGCATAATGCTGCCCTCTTCAGTTTTCTGTTGATCCATGAGGTGCACACAGGGGTGATGTTGACTGGCCCCTCTCCTCTAAGCTATTCAACCAGTGAGTGCCTTCAGCACATTAGTCTGTGCCCTGCAGATGTCACAGGTTTTGGACAGTTTCATCCCTGGCTATTGGGTCCCAAAAAGGGGCATTACCCAGCCCAAGCAGATCCTGCCAGTCTGCTTTGGGCCAGGAGCATCTGACTGGCACTGCTGTGCTGCACCTGCCCTGCCCAACTCCAATATGTGGTCTGGCCAGTCACTCCTTCTGCAGGACTCAGTGCCCAGCACTCACTGGTTCTGCTCCCTGTTATAGCACATCCTCTCAACTAGGGTCTCAGGCTCACCAACCTCCAATCTTGGCAAGACCAAGACCTCAGCTTGATTATGAGTCACCCGACTCCTAGATGTGCCCAGGACAGTGAGGCACCAGGTCAGATGGGAGCATGTCCAACTCCAGCCCTCCATCCAGCACAGCACAGGACCAGCTCCAGCCCTCTGTCCACTTTTTTTTCTTTCTTTCTCTTTTTCCTCAGTTTCTTCCTGGGTCATGAGAATTCCTCTCCTTTCATCTGGTCTTCTCCATGGTGTTAAATTCTAGCATTTGAGTTGTTTTTCTCAGAGAGGCTCTCTACTGTGCTACCTATCAGTCTGCCATCTTTTGATTCATAGACATTTATCTTTTGAAGGAATCTCTTTAAGGTTTCCAATCTTCAGTCAATTTGGACACCAATCCCTACACATTCCCTGGGTTTTACCCTCAACCAAATGCACGTGTGAGTGCAGCATATGCTGCTGAATATAGTAGTCCACAGACAGTGAGGGCCTTGGGGTGAAGGCTCCACTCAACCACCTTCCTCTATCCAAATTCCAATGTCCAGTATTAAGGACATAGAGAGATAACTGTACCTGACCATCAGCAATAAGTCATTATTAAAAGTGATTATCTCATCTCGAGAGATGAAACCATGCCAGACTCTGAAGCATATTTTGTTGACACTTATCATAAATAAACATTCCTTACTGAATGAGTCAATAAAGTCCTATTGATATTTTACTTTAGGATCAAGGTGACCTAAGTCATGAGACTTCCTTCTCCCTGTTCTAAATTGTAATAATTGACATTTACTCAGGCAATGTGCAAAATATTTTTCTCTACTTGTTAATACTTTATACAAGGCCTACAAGTAGGCATTAATATCATCACCTCTCTTGGTCAGGGATGTAACTCAGTGGCACAGAGCCTGTCTGGCAAGCACAAGGTTGTGAGGTTGTGAGTTTGATCCCTGGTACTATATATTATATATATATATATATATATATATATATATATATATATATATATATATCATCACCTCTCTTTTGCAAATGGCAAACAGATTGTGAGATGAAGCAAACTGATGACACCAACAATGGAAAATGCCTGAGTTGAATCTGAGCCCAGCTAGTCAAGCCCTGAAGTTGGGCTTCTGCCTGCACCTCAGTCAGCAGACACTGCTGACTCTGTGACCATCAACAGCACTTCTCAGTTCAGAAGAGAGCTCCAAGTATTTTATACAGGCTTTCTGGAGACCACTTTACCTTTTGGGGTAACTTGGGAACAATTTACATCTAACTTTCTCATGTTGTTCAGAATAACATGTGTGCCTCTATTTTATTCAGGTTCTCCTTTACATTTTAAATTTCATGTAAAGTTCAGGATTTTATATAAACAGTTGGCATCCTTTCAAATGTGTAGGTTTCAATAAAATTTGTTGCTGTTATTGTTACTTTTGTCTCTGGAAAAATTTTGTACATTATTAGAATAATCAACTTACAAATTTGTCCCTTGATCATGGGATAAATAAGGATGAAAAACAAAGAGACACAAAATTAGATTACAATGTAGGGGCCAGGGAACTCTTGTCTCCCTTTGAGATAGAACCTCCAGTGTCTGACTTATTCCACTTTGATTCACTCAGACATGGAAACAAGAAATTATAGTAACACAAGATTCATCTGTCTTCCACCACCCATTGCACATGTCTGGGTAAACAACTGGATCTCAACTGTGTTGACTTTCCCCTGGTTCCATTTCATGTGTGCTCACAGGGAAACCAATTAGGCCTCAATTCTCATTATCTACTCTCCTACACATAATGCTATGTGACAGCAATAGTTAAACTAAATTGTTGAACATACACATTCTAATAACTTTTTCAGAATAAAGTCTTAGAATTTTCTGGTAGTTGGGTAGCTATAAACAGCAACTGATTCCTTGGTTCTTTTATTTTGTATGTGGATTTTTCCCTTTGAGATGATATTTTAATGTCATATTCCCCCAGTTGAATTTTTTTTAACTGACAATACATGTATTTTGTATTCTATGAGTTTTTGGTATATCTTTACCTTGAGAATGGTTACTGTAACAATGATGGATTAACAAATCCATCATCTAGTGTATTTATTATTTGTGGCAAAAAATATTTAAAATCTATTTTTAGCAATTATGAAATATACAACATGTTATTTATTGTAATCAACATTCTGTGCAACAAATCACTAAAGGTTTTTCCTAGTATCTAACTGAATATTTGGATCTGATAAGCAACACTACATTTCCTTCGAATTTAAAAACATACTTTCTGGGCTGGGGATTTAGCTCAGTGGCATAAGCTCCTGCCTTGCAAGCACACAATCGTGAGTTCAATCCCCAGTACCAAAAACAAATTAAATTAAATTAAATTAAAATGTACTTTCTTAGTGCAACTATCATTTTACAGAAATACTGAACAAAATTAAGTTTTTCACAAAATTCCTAATTATTATTCCACAGCCTCTCTGACTATCAACACCCACATCAGAGTAGTACAATTGTGACAACAGATGAAGCTATGTTGGCACATTACAATCTCTCAATTTCCACTGTTTATGTTGGGGATTCCTTTTTGTGCTGTATGGATTTGGGCAAAAGTGTGAAGCTACCCATAATCCACCATCACTGCAATGAAGCCCAAGAAAGTTAGAGATGCCAGAAAAGTGAAATGTCTGCTAAGAAAATGAAGACAATGAGCACATCCAGCTCAAGAAAATGGCTGCATAGGCTGAAGCTGGCAAGGCAAATGGAAGCAGAGCTGTCCAAACCCCTTCAAGCTCACATTTGCCATTACTTGCTCCAGATGACAGACATAAAGCTACATGACTTAGGGTTAGTCCTGCTGGGTTTTGGTCTTATTTTGGTCTAATTCCACCTATTCTCCTATTCTTCCCTTTTGGATTTTTTTTTTTTTTTTTTTTTTTTTTTTTTTTTTTTTTTTTGTACTGGGAGTTGAACTCACAATCTTGTGCTTGCCAGGGCAGGAGCTTATGCCACTAAGCTAAACCCCCAGCTATTCTTCCCTTTTGGAATAAAAAAGTGTACTTGGGCCATTGTAAAGGAGTGTATGACTTTTTTAGGAAATATGTAAATTGCTTTGGGTTTTTATTAGAGTTCATAGCACCTGGAAGTGTTATGTAACTTTTTTGCAAGTAAACATTTGCAATACACAATAAATACACTCATCATGGGGAATTGGAGCACATACACATTAAATCTTAATCACTTTTGCTTCTGTTGAAATACTACTCCAAAGGGCTTCAGAGCTCAGGGGCATCTAAGGATGCTTCTGAACAGTTTTGAGGACATGACTCCAATTCATAGTGTAGGCACATAGTGGGATACAATTATATTAACACATGCACCCATGGCTATATCAGTTTGTAAGAATGTGAACATAACAGCCAGTATATGCAGCTGGACAATAAAGATGCAGCAGCTCTTTCTCAGCTGGGCTCTGCTGTTGATGATGGCTTCATGTGCTTTCTTTTGGGGGCATCATCCATGCACCCACAAGTCATTCTTTCAGCCACTTTACCCCAAGAGCTTCTATTTTCCATCTTCTCCCTCCAGTCTACCTCTGTAGGGACCCACTGAAGCTGAAAATTCACCACACCTGAGGGAGCTGGCCAGCTGGGTCCAAGAAAAAAGCCCAGAGGGAGCAAGCCTCAGAGTGAGCCGCAGTTACTCCAGGCCCAAAACATCATGCCCTTAGGTTACCATACATGCAGATTTTTGAGCAACTAGGTATCATATGACATTAAGTTGCTAAATATATAAATAAATGTCCTTACAGTGAGGGAGCAGTTCCTTTCCTCTCATCTGGAGAGAGGGCTCCACCTTACCCCAGCTTCATGTGTCTCATCTTTATTTCTTCACCTTCTCACTGCCTTTCACAATCCTCACCCCCCCCCAGGAACCTCAAGAGCTGCAAGGGTCATGACAAATGGTGCTCAATGTGGGACTCAGGGTATGAGGAAACTTGTCATTTAGCAGGTGAGGACACCTCCAGTGTGTGCACAAAAGGGAGGGAAATGTATGGATATCCTCAGTATTCAGCCCATTGATATCAACAATATTGAGCCCATTAGTGTCATCAAT
This sequence comes from Hydrochoerus hydrochaeris, assembly GCA_004027455.1. NCBI lineage: Eukaryota > Metazoa > Chordata > Mammalia > Rodentia > Hydrochaeridae > Hydrochoerus > Hydrochoerus hydrochaeris. The sequence goes on along the minus strand of PVLA01005048.1, from coordinate 31,604 downwards.
ACTGAGCCCATATCAGGTGTAAAACATGGGTCTAAAATATTCTCAAGAAACCACAGATGTATATAGAAACATTTGTTGTACTCTTGATTCCTATATTTACTTTATTTTTGTATATTTTAAAGAGTGTCTTAATGGTTGTACATTTGTTGCCACAACCATAAAAGATTTGGTTTGAAGCACTATTTTAAAATCAAATCCTGAGCAAGAAAAAGATGGCAGGACAACAGAAACCCTGATAGAGTTTAAGCAGTCTAATGTTGCTCAATTAGATAAGGAAGAATAAATGGGGATAACTCTTCCTGACTAGAGGAGAGCTTTGTTGTGAATTCCATTTTATGATATCCGGTATTTTTAACTGAGCCACAAGCAGCAATCCCCACTTTTCATTTCAGAGAAATCTTGCTACATTACAGCAAAATTTGCTAAAACTTCCATCCTTCATACAACAGAGCTTTTAGGGCAACAAATTATGGCTCTAAATGACTGGAAAGGAATAAAGTTTCAATTTGGGGAATTATTTGTTGTGGAAAGGAAATTGTTTTTGAGTTGTGCACATATCAAGACTCAGTGCTACTCAGCCATTACAAAAGATATGTTAATCAGAGAAGGTGCCTTTGATGCTACAGATAAGTCAACTTGCTTTCAATATGCAAATATTTGATCATCTGTAATAGCAGCCACAAGGGTATGGAGGGCACTTCCATCACCAGATGAAACATACATTGATTTGATTTCTAGTCATCAGGGTCCCAGTAGATGATTTTGGGATTTTGCACATTTCTTATTGCAAGCTAGTGAGAAAATTATAATCAAAACAGAGGTTAACAGGTTAATAGTTCAACAATGGGCTTTTAAAATGCAAATAAATGGTGCAAGGCACAGAGAGCTTCCCTGGAGTAGCCCAATCCTGCTTGGCTTGGTGCAATGGGAAACTCACAGGGACCTAAATTACAGAGTTGGTGTCTGCTTGTCACTGCAGGTAGTAGGAGGCAAGCCAGTGCCACCTTGTGTGTGCTATGGAGTGAATTCCACTAGGGCCTGCCAAGCCTTTAATGGCCAGCCTGCCAGCCCATGGCATTCAGCCCATGGCCAGGAAGACAGGACACAGCTCTGCAATGCCTGAGCTACCCTGGTGACCTCCACTCACACCTCACAAACTGAAAATTTACATGGCAACAGCAGTGCCTGTGCTCAGACCTCCAACAGCAGCAGGGCCCCCAGGCCAGAGCAGGAACACAACCAGTGTACCCAGCACCTAGGGTCAGTGTGTTATAGACAGCTGAGTTAGATAGAGATATTATAGGTAGTCAGATAGGGCTAGACCCTCAAAGGAGCCAGCACAGAGAACCAGATATCTTGTGACCTTGGAGGTGACAGACACCTCCTACTGTGGACCAGATCTCAACAAAAAGGCCAAAAACATGCAACCACACCTCAAGAATTAATATTCTAAATAGGTATGGATCACCTTGACAAAGCAAGGAACCATCATCCCAAATCCCTAAAAAAAGAATCACTGCTTCACAAGAATGCTAGTTTGCTACATCTTGCTTCCCCATTTGTCCCTGATTGGGTCAATTTTACCTGAACAGTTAGCCTTATTGGTTGACCATAGTTCTGTCCCACCTCGTGCCCATCTTCCTTGTGAGTTTCCTGGTTTTCACTATCTTGGACCCATCTCACCCTGTGGTTTTACTCTATAAATAATACCTAGAAAAGATAAGAGTCTTTGGCAACCCACTCGGGACCTGACTTTCTTTTTGGGAAAGAAAGCTCTGACAGAAGCTTTCTTTCACTCAATAAATATATTTTGCTTTAAACCTCCATCTTTCCTAAAATTTATTCTTTCATTTTATAGAACATGAACTCATACCAGACATATAAGAGGTCAGGAGTTTCATTCCTTTATGTCATTTGGAGGTCCTATTGAGATCATTGGATGGAAGTAAAAGTTTGCTTTCATTTCATAGACTAGACTGGGACTCATTTAGGTAACAAATTTTTATGCTCCAAATTTTCTTTTGTCTTTCCCCCATTGTTTATAATTGCTTTGTCTCATATAGTTTTGTCAAAATAATGATAAATCTAAGTTGAAACATGAGAAAATTGTATGGTTATGATATTTCTTTACTGGGAAATTTTTATTAGTTTGTTCTTGTATGTGTCACATTTAAATTACTTGCTAAATTTACTGGTACTCCTTGCTTGACCATATTTAGACAATAGCACCAGAAAAAATATTACAGCACCCCTAGCAGACTTTAATATAAACTTCTGTAAAATGGGTCTTCTTTGCACATGAAGGGCCATGCTAGAACCAGGCCCCTCCCATGCCTCCTCCCATCCTGGCTACCCACCTCAGGATCCAGGAACTCCAGCCATTGGCTTGTGCAGGACCAGGCCAGAGCCAGGCCCCTCCCACATCCCCACCATCCCAGCCACACACCTTGGGACCCAAGAACTCCAGCCAGTGGTGTACGCAGGGCTGGACCAGAGCAAGGACCTCCCATGTCCCTGCATTCCCATCACTGCCATTGGGGACCCTCTTACCTCCTGGACTTAGTATTGCTGTAGATCTTTGGCTCAAACTCCTCCCCCAGAACATTGGACTGCAATGGATTAACCGTGCTCTCTCAAAGGGAGACTCAGTAACCCCACCAAACAGAAGTCTTCAGCAGGCTTGCATCATTGAGGTGACTTTGCCCATAAAATAGGAATAGAGTTTGCCACTACAGTGGGTAAACAGGAGCAATAGTGAAGCCCCCTCCAGAAGTAGGCCCTTGGTGAACTTGGCAAGAGTGTGGGTGAGTCCTTCCTCCACAAAGAGAATATCAGATAGGTTGAAGAGGGTGCAAATAAGGCCTCTCTCGGCCTGCAGGAAATTAAAAGGGCCTATGCAACACCCAGTGACACAGCAGGTTCCCAGCCAAGACAAACACTATAAACAGGGAGACCTGGTACCTCTGAACAACCTGAAGACATAATAACAGCAGGAAATAGGGGTTGATTTCCACCAATACTTCTAAGCTTGTCAGCCTAGAAAGAATATATGACTCACCCAACAGTCCTTGCAGGAGGAATTCAGGTGACTGGCCCACCTCTTCATTGTGGGACCCAGCAATTGGATAAAGATCAACCTTACAGTAGGACCCTAAGATACACACTACCAACAGTTGAGACTACTGGGATTGAAAGACTGAATATTAACCCAAAAGGGGAAAATAGCAAAATGAAAAAGCAAAATGAAATTTCAAACATCTAGTCCATCAGGAGCAAGTACAGGAGACACTGAAATAGAGGACCTCAAAAGTCACACACTGGAAATCTCCAAAAAGATAGCAAGTGAAATAAAAAAATGAATCCATGAGGCTGTGGAAGAAATCAAATTAGAAGCAATGTCTCATGAAAAAAAAAAACAGAAATAACAATCTTAGTAAGGGAGTTGCTCAGCACAGTTAGAGAAGAAATAGATTTTTTAAAAAACTACAGGAGCATGGGAAATTTATTGAAACCTTGAATGAACAATATAGAAAACAAGCAGAATCCATGCAACAAACTCAAAGAGATATCCAAGAAACAAAAAATTCTATTGACTCTAGAAAACCATTTAAATGAAGCTTGAGGGTAGAATTTTGGACCTTGAGGACAGGATTGCAATTAGCAATCATGAAAGGATTGAACTTTTAAAAATAACAAAGCAGCATGAAATGACAATCCAGCAGCTTTAAGATGATGTCAAGAGAAACAATATGAGACTAATAGGCATCAATGAAGATACAGGAGTCCACACAAATGACATAGGTAAATCATTCACAGAAGTAATACAGAAAATGTCCCAAACATGAGGAAAAATCTGATATGCAGATAAGTGAGACATATAGAATGCCAAACAGTCACAACCAACATAAATCTACTCCCAGACATATAATAATTAGGATCCCAGACATACAGCATAAAAACAGAATATTTAAGCTGTTACAGAAAAGATACAACTCACCTATCAAGGAAAGCCCAATAAAATCACAGCAGATTTCACAGCACAAGCCCTCAAGTCAGGACGAGCTTGGAGTAAGGTATTTCAAGCCATGAAATAAAACAATTTTCAAGCCAGATTGATGTACCCAGCAAAACTGTCTTTCAAATTTAATGGAGAAACAAGATACTTACATGACATACAACAACTGAAGAAATTCATATCCACCAAGCCAACCCTAGAAAGAGTATTGAAAGACATACCAGATAGAGATAAAAATGACCACTATCTCCAGAACAACAACAGAAAGAAATTACCAGGCAGGACAAGCAATTAAACAAGGGGGGAAAGCAGAAAACAAACAACTGGAACATAACATTGCAAAGCCAAGCCAGTACATATCATTTATATCCATCAATGTAAATGGCCTTAATTCTCCTACCAAAAGAAACCTGTTGACAGACTGTATCAAGAAACATGATTCCACAATATGCCATATACAAGAAACATATCTGACCCAAAAGGAAACTCATAGATTAAAAGTCAAAGAATGGAAAATAGTATTCCATGCAACAGGAACCCAGAAAAAACACAGGTAACTATTCTATTGGCAAACAATGTGAACTTCAAACCTAAAATGATTAAAAAAGATAAAGAAAGTCACTACATACTTGTTAGTGGAAAAATTCAAGGGGAAGAACTAACAATTATAAATATATAAGCACCAAATACAGGAGGATTTGTAATACATCACAATTTGTAATAGCTTAATCTTAGAAATAACCAAGATGCCGGGCCTGGTGGCTCATGGCTGTAATCCCAGCACTTGGGAGGTTGAGGCAGGAGGATTGTTGTGAGTTTGAGACCAGCCTGGGCTACAAAATGAGCTCAAGGCCTGCCTTAACTGCATAGAGAGACCCTGTCTCAAAAAGAAAAAAAAAAGAAAAGAAACAACCAAGATACCCATCAACTGCAGAGTGGATGAAAAAGATGTGATATTTTTATACAATGGAATATTACTCAGCTATAAAAAGGGTGGTCTTGAGGCCTTCATAGGTAAATGGAGATAACTTGAGACTATTCTCATTTGTGAAATAAATAAGAATAATATTTATAAATATCACACTGTGTCTCTATTGTAAAAAGTAATAAGAAATGCAGGAGTAATAAGACCTAAAATGTGTAATCACTATTGTAAAAAAGAAAAGGAAAGAAAGTGCTCTAAAGGATATAACAGCATGTATATTTAAGTGTGTAAGATAAATAACCATATTAAGTTTTTGTTGGATCATTGAACAGAACTGTTTGCACTCTGTTTGAATGTCCAGTTTTTATGCTTTAATTTTGTAACTTGAACAACAATTCTTAAGATGACAATATGTAATTTATCAACTAGTGATTTCTTACTGTTTATTTTTTTTAATTCTGCATTGTTTCCACATTTTTATGTTTGGCTTTTTTGTCTTTAAATAAAATTTTAAATTTTTTTATTTTTATTTATTTATTTATTTATTTATTTATTTTGTCTTTTTGAGACAGGGTCTCACTATGCAGTTCAGGCTGGCCTTGAGCTTCCTTTGTAGCCCAGGCTGGTCTCAAACTCACAATGATCCTCCTGCTTCAGCCTCCCGAGTGTTGGGATTACAGGTGTGAGCCACCACGCCTGGCTTAACTTTTTTTAAAAAATTTATCTTCTTGAAGAAGTCAAGATGGCCAATCAGTGAGCAACAAAATACAAAGCCTCCCAGGAGAAACAACTCATATGCCAGAATAAAACACCCTGGAGAGACCCAGACAGAGGGAGATGGATCCTCTTGACACAGGAAGAAACTAAAATGTAAAAAAGCTCATCGAATATGTTGGGACTACAACTGAAACAGCTAAAAATTACAGGACACAGCATTTTCATTCGCAGTGACCCACCAAGTTTGCAACAGCCTGAATCTGTGCCAGCCAGCAGAACCACTCAAACTCATTCCTGTAGCCACTAACAGGAACCACAGCAGTGCTGAAGTCAGGGGTTGGTGAGCCCAATGGAGAGCAGAGCTGGCAAAGGGACCTTCATTAATCCATGGTCAGTGCTGGGAATGAGACTCCCACAATGGGAAGGGCACCACCAAATGGGTGACATGTTGGAATCAGGCAGGAGGAGCCTGAACTGGGAGCAACAGTGACTTCAGTTGGTTCCTCCCTCCTCAGAGTAGATTCATGAGATTTGCTTGGACTGGGCTGTGCCCCTGTCCAGGACCCAATGAGCCATCCCAAATTGATTCCCTGTGCCTAGCAAGCACTAACTGGGTGAAGGACCCTGAAGTTTGGTTGGCCTAATGGGGAGGGGCAGGCATATGCAGCTGCTGCTTACACCTCAGTGACAGGAGCAGGCAGGAGAGGGTGGAGGTCCCTCACCAGCATGCTTTGGATGAAATGTGGCCAACAGGGAAGGGGGCTGGGACCTGCACTGTAACCTGTGTGGAGGAAGCCAGGGCCATGACAGGAAAGAGATGCAGGAGGAGGCCCCCAGCCCAGAACCCTGAGAGCCCTGATCCAGGAGAGGGAAAAACAAGGGAGACTGAGGGCAGCAAACACACAACAGCAGACATGGCTTCAATGGACATTAAGAGATATCTTCTGAACCTTGTAGATGAGCTCAAAACTGAAATATTAAATCAGATAAAGCAAGATATGAGTAGAGTAATAAAGAAGTGCTCTCAGGGAGCATCTCTCAGGAAGATACAGATGGAAGAAGGGAGGAACACAATAAAAGGAGAGAAACATTCAATAAAGAATATAAAGAAAATATAGAATACATGAAGCAGATTCAAAGAGACTAACAGGAAATTAAAAAAATTCCATTGAAAGCTGGCAAAATGCCTTAAAAGAAACTAAGGATAGACTATCAAAACTTGAAGACAAGTTTGCAGTGTGTGATCATGAAAGGAAAGATCTCTTAAAAATAACAAGGAAACAGGCAGTAACAATACAAAGGCTAGAAGATGACAAGAGAATCTACAATTTAAGAATAAGAAATGTGAATGAAGAAACAGGAATACATACAGGTGAATTACAAAGGCTATTCATGGAAATAAGGAAAACTTCTAAGCATGGGAAAAGAAAATGACATTTGGTTATGTGAGGCATACAGAACTCCAGCCACCTACAACCAAAACAGAGCTACACCCCAACATATAATAATCAAGATTCCAGAAATTTAATATAAAAACAGAATATTAAAAGCATCAGAGAAAAGAAACAGATTGCCTATAAAGGTAAGCCCATCAGAATCATGGCTGGCTTCTCGACACAGACCATCACATCAAGAGGAGCTTGGAGTGAAGTACTCAAAGCCCTGAAAGATAATAACCTCCAGCCCAGATGGATGTACCCTGAAAAATTGTCATTAGAAGTTGATGGAGAAACTAGATGCTTCCATGAAAAAGAGGAACTGGGTGAGTTTGTGACCACCAATCCAACACTACAGAGAATACTGAAGGACATTCTAGAGAGAGAGAGAGAAAATACCAGGATTTTAGGAACAGTGGAACAAAGGCTTCAATGAGTGGGGCACGCAGTAGAATGAAGGAGAAAACTAGACAAACAAAGGCAGAAAAATAGCATAGCAGAAATGAAGCAGAGAAGGATGGCTAGAATCTCTAACATAGATGGCCTTGATACACTATATTATTAATAGTGCACCAGGATTTAAAACCCACATTACTCACACTGCTTTGCTTAGATGTATTATATTCTGTTCCAGTCATTCTACCTGTACTAGATTTGAGGGCACAGACAGTAATCCCAAAAATAACAGATATAGTATGGTAATCATCCTTAATTTCCTATTAACTTAATCTAAATCTCTGTAAAACCTACACTGCTTTACCATGATTGATCGTAATCAAATCTGGTTTGTTAGATCACTGTTTTGTATTTGATAACCATGTTGCTAAGTTGTTATTGGATCCTTGAACTTCTTTGTGGCCTCACTGTTTGAATATCCACTCTATATGCATTAACTTTGTAACTTGAACAACAATGTCTAAGAAGACAATATGTAATTTATCAACTAGTAATTTCTTACTGTTTATTTTTTCTGAAATTCTGTATTGTTTCTACCTCTTTTTCTGCTTTGCTTTTTCCTCTTTAAATAAAAATTTAAAAAATTGATCTTAAATAAAATCTAGCTCAGACCTAGAAAATAAGTGCCTAGGGCTGGAGGTTTAGCCCAGTGGCATAAGCACCTACCTGGCAAGCACAAAGTCATGAGTTTAATCCCCAGTACCAGAAAAAGAAAGGAATAAAGGAAGAAAGAAAGACAAAATAGAAAGAAAGAAAGAAAGAAAGAAAGAAAGAAAGAAAGAAAGAAAGAAAGAAAGACTCAAATCACTAACACCTTCTGACAATTGCTGCCTACCCCAATAACTAACTACTGCTACAGATTAATGAAATGTACATGATTTTAATTGCTAAATTTAGGGATTTGAAATCCTTGAACTGGAAATCTTTAACCCAAATGAGAGTTTACTCAAAATGCAAAGAGTTCAAGAATAAAAGGAATTTTTTTTTGTCTTTTTGAGACAGGGTCTTGCTATGCAGGTCAAGCTGGCCTTCGGCTCATTTTGTAGCCCAGGCTATAAAAGTATCTTTAAAGAGTTCCTCAAGCACAGCTCCTCTAGCTTCAACTGACCCCCTATTGCTTGCAAAATACAAAACCAGAGGGACATGTAAAGAGCCATTGAAGCTGTAAATTCAGCACATCTGTGGGAGCTGGCCAGCTGGCTCCAAGAACAAAGAGCATCTAGGAAGAGCCTCAGAAAACAGTAGGCTCCAAAACATCATGCCCTTAGGTTGTTTTACATGCAGATTACTAGGCAATAGGGCATCACATGACATTAAATTGTTAAATGTATAAATGAATGCCCCTATAATGAGGGGGCAGTTCCTTTCCTCTCATCTGGAGAGAGGACTCCACCTGACCCCAGCTTCATGTGTCTCATCTTGGTTTCTTCATCTTCTCATTGCCCATCATGGTCCTCACCCCAGGAACCTCAAGAGCTGCATGAGTCGTGGCACCTCATTTTCATATCTTAATCTCATTTCTACAAAGTCTCTCTCCCAGTCTCCTGCCATTCATCTTTTTTTCCCTCCTCAAATTATTTACACTTTGGGTAGCTTTTTTTTTATTTTTGCAGATGCTCACAGTTGAATTACCTAGTGTCTCTGAAGAGACCTTCACCTTGGACTTTGGAGTAATACTGGCATAGCTGAAACATTGGGAACTCTTGGAGTGGCCTAAGGGGGTACTGTAGTAGCTCATAGCAGGTATATTTGAAGCAGAGATTGAATATTCAAGTTTTGGTCCCAATATGTGTCCATATCAATAAATATTAGCACATTTTACTGCTGTTTGTTGTACTTTAAACATAGAATGTCCCTAAAACACTCCTGCACTCAGAAGTGGGGTTTTTGGTAGGTGATTGGGCATGAGAGTGGCAATAGTCATCAGTGGATTTATCCACTAATGGACTCAGTGTGCTGATAGGTGTGGCCTAGTTGGAAGTCAGCCACTGGGGTCAAGATCTGGAAGGATGTATTTCCTTCTCTGGTCCTGTCCTCTGCTTCCTAGTTGCCAGGTTGTGAGCAGCTCTCCCCCACCAGACTTCTCTACTATGCTTCCAAGTCAAGCTCTTTGTGCCTTGGAGACAAGATGGCCATGGACTGAACCATGAGCCAAACAAAACCTCTCCTCCTTAAAATCTGGGTGTTATGTCAGCAATGAAGAGGTTAGCTGTCACCACTATTTTATCTATCAAATTTTGCCACTCATACAACCTGTCTGCGAGATGCTGGTTGGTGTTTCCAGAGGAATGAAACTTTCTATTATTTAGATGGTACCAGTTTAGTGTATTTTCCCCCATTCCTAAAAAACACTTTTATCCATTTCTACTTGAACTATTGTAGATACTGTGGAGAAGTGAAATTCTACATTTCTCTTTGATACCCACTAATTTCAGATAGGAAAATGTGCTTGTGATTCACCAACTGTAGTAATGATAGGATTTATTTTCTGTTTAAAGGTGATTAATATCCATTGTATGCACATACAATGTTTTGTTTATCCATTCATCTTTCAGTGGACAGTCTAGTTTTTTCTACAGATTGGCTGTTGTGAATGCTGCCATGATCCATATTAATTCATATAATATGTGCTTTTACTTATTGTTGTGCTAGGGATTGAACTGAGTCTCAAGTAGATCATATAAGTGCATTACTTCTGAGCTATAGACTCAGCCCCTACATAGGCATTTTGTGCTTGTTTGTTTTGCTGTTATGATTTGGGGGTTCACTGACCTTGAATTTATTATGAAGCCCAGGTTGGCACTGAACTCATAGTAACCCTCCTGACTCAGCCTCCTAAGTGCTAGGACTACTGGCATGCACAACCATACTAGGCAAATAGGTATATTTTTAAAAGAAATTCATCACTGATGGATGCTTCAGAGACTACAATGAGGGTTTAATTCTACAACCTTTGTAACTTCAGAAACTTCAAAAGACCAGACACAAAGTCCCTTTCAAAGATTATGGGTGTGTACCTCACTACCTTGACCTTTTCAATCACACCACAGAAGAATCAGAACATTCTCTTACCAACAACCTCCACAGGAGCACAATGTAGAGGCATTTTTCTGAAATTTTTCTGCAAACATAACTTTTATCTAATAGAGAGTAAGAGGAACTACAGATTGAAAATGTTCTTGACAAAATTAGTTTGAGGAAAGTATTAATCTCCTATAGCTACAATAACAAAGTACCACACACTAAGTATCTAAACAACAGCAGTCAGGAGGGTAAAGTAGAAGTCCAAAAAAAAGTATTAGCAGAACTCATTGTTTCTAAAGGATTTTAACCAAAATCTTCCACATAGCAGTCTCCGCCCTTGGGTGATCTGCCCCAGCCACTGATGTTCCTTGATAGCTCTTAGGTTCCATGTTGACAATGTCTATCCACATAAGACTTCACAACTGACCTCCAAAAGCTGAGGTAAGTGTGTTACTTTAAGACCAAATTCTGGGATGTCTGCATTCTGTCTGGCAAGCCAAAGGTGTACGCAATACTCTCCAGCCAACAAGTAAGATTTGGCACTTCGTTGGGAGACTGGTAAGACCCCACCACATCACCAGATGACACACCAGGACTTCCCTCTGGGCCTATCCGGACCCTGCCCAGGAACTCCTGAGCTGACCTCAGCTGCCTGCCTTCAGCCTGGCAAGCCAAAAGTGCTTGCAGTCCTCTCCAGCCCACCAGGAAGCTTTGGTGCTGTGCTCCAAGACTGGCAAGGCCCCACCTAGTGATCCCAAGTGGCTGCAGCTATCAGTTAAGGTCTGTCTAAGGACCTCCAGTCAACTGGAGAAACTGTCTGCAATAGGGATAGATATTCTCAACCCAAGAAACAACTGAGAACTTTCATTCAGCTTTCCTAAGGAAATATAGTAAAATGACAAAAAGAAAGAGCAAAATGCAATCTCAAACCTCCAACCCATTTCAAGCAAGCCTAGAAGACATGGACACAGAAGAAAATGTAAGTCAGACACCTGAAACCCCTGAAATGATAAAAATTGAAGTAAAGAAACAACTCTGGGAAGCTATAAAAGAACTCAGATCAGAAATAATCTCCCAGATAAAAGAATAAATGATAAATTTAATGAAATAAATGCTGAACACATCTAAAGAAGACATAATTTAAAAATTAGAGGAACAATACAAAAAGATGGAAACCTTGAAGGAACAATATAAGAAACAAACAGAAAACATGCAACAGATTCAAAGAGATATCCAGAAAATAAAAAATTCCATTGAAAGTTGGCAAAACTGCCTCAATGAAAGTGAAGATAGACTTTCAGACCTCAAAAATAAGATTGAAGCTGGTGAACAGGAAAAGAAAGATATTTTACAAATAACAAGGAATCAGGAAATAAAAAGTCAACAGCTGCTAGATAATGCAAAGAAAAACAACAAACAACTGACAAGTATAAAAAAAAGGTGACAACACAAATGATATCAAGAGGCTATTTATAGAAGTAATAGATGAATATTTCCCAAACATGAGAATGGAAACTGACATACAGATCAATGAAGCATATAGAATTGCAAATAGCCATAACCAAAATGAAGCTGCACCCAGACATAGAATAATCAAGATCCTATAAATCCAACATAAGAACATAATATTAAAAGCTGCTAGAGAGAAGAGACAGATCACTTATAAAACAAAGCCTATCAGAATCACAGCAGACTTCTCAACACAAACAATGAAGCCAAGAAGAGCATGGAGTGAAGTATTTCAGATCCTAAAGAAAAACGACTTCCAACCCAGACTGATGTACCTTGCAAAACTGTCCTTCAAAATGGATTGAGAAATAAAATACTTCTGAAACAAAGAACAGCTGAAAAACTTCATGATATAACCACCCCTGCAAAGAATACTGAAAGACATTCTAAATAGACATAGGAAAAAACCACTAAAAAAGGCAAACAATTAAACAGAGTGGAAAGGTAAACAATCAATGGCAGAAAGATAACACGTCAAAAATAAACCAATATATTTAAGTTATAACCATTAATATAAACAGCCTCAACTCACCAATTAAAAGAAACAGATTGGCAGAATGGATCAAGAAACAACATCCAACCATATTCTGTAAACAAGAAACCCATTTAACCTAAAAGGAAACTCATAGACTGAGAGTCAAAGGATGGAAAACAATACTTCACATAACAGGAACTCAAAAAAAGTGGGGGTAGCTATTCTGTTTGCAGACAATGCAAACTTCAAATCAAGAATGATCTGAAGAGATAAAGAAAGTAACTACATACTTGTTAGGGGAAAACCTCAAGAGAAAGAAATAACAATCTTAAATATATATGCACCAAATTCCAGAGCACTCAGCTATACAAAGCAAGTATTAACAGAAATGAAAAATCAAATAAGCAATAACATGATTATAACAGGAGACCTTAACATGCCATTGATACAAAGGAACACATCAACTAGACAGAAAATCAGCAAAGAAATAACTGAACTGAATCATACCTGTGAACAAATGGACTTGATAGACATATACAGAGTGTTCCATCCAACTACATCAGAATACACATTCTTCTCAGAAGTACATGGGACATTCTCTAAAATAGACCATATACTAGCCCACAGAACATACTTAAGTAAATGCAAAAGAAATTAAATTATCCCATGCATGCTATCAGATCATAGTGCCATGAAACTAGAAATTAATATTGACAAAAGAAACTGCAAAAAAACCACAAATACATGGAATAATACACTTCAGCAATCAGTGGATCACAGAGGAAATTAAAGAAGAAATTAAACAATATATACAAGCAAATGAAAATACAAATACCACTTACCAGAACCTGTGGAATGCAATGAAAGTGGTCCTCAGAGGAAAATCTATTCCACTGAGTTCCCACGTCAGAAAAACAGAACAAACACAAATAAACAACCTGATACTACACTTAAAACATCTAGAAAAAGAAGAGCAAGCAAAGCCCAAAGCCAAAAGAAGGGAGTAAATATAAAGATCAGAGCAGAAATTAATGCAGAAATAAAACAATATAAAGAATCAATGAATCAAAGAGTTAGTTCTTTGAAAGAATAAATAAAATTGATAAGCACCTAGCCAACCTCATTTTTAAAAAGGAAAGGAAAAAACTCAAATTCATGCAATACAGAATAAAAAAGGTGAAATCACTACAGGCTCTGTGGAAATACAGAAGATCATCAACACCTATTTTGAACTCTCATAGGTTCAATGACACAGAAGAAATAGACAGATTCCTAGAAACATATGAACTACCAAAGCTGTGTCAAGAAGATGTAAAACTGCTGAATAACCCAATTTCTATTAATGAAATTGAAAAAGTAATTACACCCTTACCAACAAAGAACAGCCAATGCCCAGATGGATTCACTGCAGAATTCTACAAGATATACAAAGAAGACTTAATGCTGACACTCCTCAAACTGTTCAATGAAATTGAAAGGGAAGCAATTCTTCCAAAGTCATTCCTGGAATCAAATATTACTCTAGTACCAAAACCTGAGAAAGACCCAACTAAAAAGAGAACTACAGGCCAACCTCCCTAATAAACATAGATGCAAAAATTCTCAATAAAATATTGGCAAACAGAATGCAGCAAATCATTAAGAAAATTATACACCACAAACAAATGGGATTCATCCCAGGCATGCAGGGATTATTCAACATACATAAATCAATAAATGTAATCTACCATGTCAATAGAGCCAAAAAATCACATGATCATTTCTATAGATGCAGAAAAAGCTTTTGATAAGGTAAAACACTCATTCATGATAAGAACCTTTCAGAGAATTGGAATAGATGATCTCTACCTCAATATGATAAAGGCCATCTATGACAAACCAACAGCCAGCATCATATTAAATGGCCAAAAACTGAAAGCCTTAAAATCAGGCACAAAACAAGGATACCCCTTATCACCACTTCTATTCAACCTACAACTGGAAATACTAGCTAGAGCAATTAGACAAGAGAGAGAAATAAAAGGAGGAAAGATAGGAAAAGAGGAAGTTAAATTATCATTATTTGCAGATGACCTGCAAACTCCATTGAAAGACTTCTACATATAATAAATAAATTCAGCAATGTAGCTGGATACAAAGTCAATACTCAAAAATCAATAGCATTCTTATACACTAACAACAAAATCACTGAGAGAGAAATAAGAGAAGCCACACCCTTCACACTGCATCCAAAAAATTGAAATACTAGGAATTAATCTAATGAAAGAATTAAAAGAGCTATTCAGGGAAAAGGAAGGAAATCAAAGAGCATCTCAGAAAATGGAAAGACATCCCTTGTTAATGGCTACAAAGATGTGAAAATGGTCATTCTCCAAAATTGTTATACACATTCAATGCAATCGCAATGAAAATACCACTAACATACCTCATAGATCTAGAGAAATCGCTACTAAAATTCATCTGGAGCCAGAAGAGACCTAGAATAGCAAGGGCAATTTTAAGCAGCAAAGACAAGGCAGGAGGCATCACAATCCCTGACTTGAAGTTATACTACAAGCTACTGTAATAAAATCAACCCGGTACTGGAATAAAAACAGATCTGAAGATCAATGGAATTTATTAGAAGATACAACCACAAATACAAACACACTCAACCACCTTATCTTTGATAAAGGGGCCAAATATGTTCACTGGAAGAACGATAGTCTCTTCAATAAATGGTGCTGGAAAAACTGGCTATCCCTAAGCCAAAAACTAAAACTAGACCCATGCCTATCACCATGTACTAAACTAAAATCTAAATAGATCAAAGATCTAAATATTAAAACAAACACTAAATCTGTTGGAAGACAAAGTAGATAAAAATCTTGAAGACATAGGAATAGATAGAAAATTCATGAACAAGAATCATACCACACAGAAAATACTTCCCAGAATCAGTAACTGGGATCACCTCTTATTAAAGAGTTTCTGCAGGTCAAAAGAAATCTCCAGCATAATGAAAAGAAAACCTACAAACTGGGAAAAAATCTTAGTGAACTGTCCCTCAGACAAAGGACTTCTGTCTAGAACTTATAAAGAATTTGAAAAAAATGAGACCCCCAAAATTCAAAGACCCAATCCAAAAATGGGCATCCAAGATGAGTACAGATTCTCAGATGAAAAAATACAAATGGAAAATAAATACATGAAAAAATGTTCATCATCATTAGTCATTAGAGAAATGCAAATTAAAACCACACTGAGATTCCATCTCACAGAGAATGCCCAGGATCAACAAAACTACCAACAAAAAGTGCTGGAGAGGCTGTGGGGAAAAAAGAATTCTTCTGCACTGTTGCTGGTAGTGCAGACTGATTCAACCACTGTGGAGGTCAGTCTGGAGATTCCTCAAAAAGCTGGGATTGGAAGTCCCATTTGACACAGCTATTCCACTTCTAGGCATATTCCTAGCAGAACTAAAAGCATCATACCACAGTGATATATGTGCACCCCTGTTTACAGCAGCACAATTTATAATAGCCAGATCTTGGAAACAACCTAAGTGCCCATCAATTGAGGAATGGATAAAAAAGATGTGGATGTGTTACTTTTATACAATGGAGTACTACTGAGCTATAAAGAAAAATCACATTGAGGCTTTTATAGGTAAATGATTGCAACTTGAGACCATACTTATAAGCAAGATATATCAAACTAACATGTATAAATACTTCTAGTCTCCCTAGTGTAGGAAAAGATAAGAGTACATAAGATTTTATGGTAATCATGATTACCCATTAGATTGCTTTGAAGGCTTATAATGTTTTCATGCATTAGTTGGAATGGTTTTATTGTGTTTTGTTTCATTTTATTATGTGTGATTTTATGAACAGCTATTTTGAAGAAAACAGACATTATGGCAGCCATTGCTGATTTAATATCATCTTGCTTTGAAGTCCTACCATGTTTTTGTTCTATTTCTGTTGGTTCTATCATGTTGTGTCTTATTGGATTTTAATATGTGTGATAGTATAGACAAATTTTTTATGGAAAATAAGATATTATAGTAGCCATTGTTCTTTTTTTATTATTTGGTTCAGAATACCCTGTAATACTTTCATTCTCTTGAGTGGTTTCATACTATTTTGTTATGTTTGATATTATTATGTGTGAAGCTATGCTCAACTATTTCAAAGAAAGAGATATTATGTTAGCTACTGTTAATATCCACTTGTCTTGTTGTGAAGTGCTGTGTTGCTTACATTGTTCTGTTCTTATCAGCTTAGATTTGTCCTCTTTTGTTTTATTCTCTTTAAAATTAAAAAGAAATGCAAATTAAAATAACATTGAGATTTCATCTCACTCCAGAAAGAATAGCTGCCATTAAGAAATCAACTGATAACAAATGCTCGTGAAGCTGCAGGGAAAAAGGAACACTGCTCCACTCTTGCTGGGAGTGCAGACTGGTGCAACCACTATGGAAATTCATATGGAGAATTCTCAGAAGGCTAGGATTGGAAGTTCCATTCAATCCAGCTTTTCCCCTCCTGGGTATTTTCCCAGAAGAACTGAAAAGATCATATCATAGTCATATATGTGCACCCATGTTCATAGCAGCACAATTTTTAGTAGCCAAATCTTGGAAACAACCAAGATGCCCATCAACTGCAGAGTGGATGAAAAAGTTGTGGTATTTTTATACAATGGAATATTACTCAGCTATAAAAAGGATTATCTTGAGACCTTCATAGGTTAAGTGGAGACAACTTGAGACTATCCTCATTAGTGAAATAAATAAGAATCATATTTATATATCACATTGTGTCTGTGTGTAAAAAGTAATAAGAACTATAAGAGTAATAAAATTTTAAATGTGTAATTTCTATTGTAAAAAAGAGAGGAAAAGAAAGGGTTCTAAGGGATATAACTGCATGTATTATGGAGTGTGTAAAATAGATGAACATATTGCTGAATCTTTGTTGTACCTTTAGTAGAACTGTGGGTTCTAAGGGATATAACTGCATGTATTATGGAGTATGTAAAATAGATGAACATATTGCTGAATCTTTGTTGTACCTTTAGTAGAACTGTTTGCAGTCTCACTATTTGAATGTCTATTATGTATCCTTTAATTTTGTAACTTGAACAACTATATCCAAGATGACAATATGTAATTATCAACTAGTGATTTCTTAGTGTTTTTTCTTTTTTTTTCTTTTAGAATTGTGTATTGTTGCTACCCTTTTTTCTGTTTTGCTTTTTTCTCTTTAAATGAAATTTTTTAAAATGTGTAATTGCTATTGTAACAAAGAGAGGAAATAGGAAGTGTTATAAAAGATATAACTGTATGAATACTTAAGTGTTTGGATTGAGAACTATATTTCTAAGTTCTTGTTGGATTGTTGAACAGACCTGTTTACAGTCTCACTGCTTGAATGTCCACTTTGTATGCTTTAATTTTGTAACTTGAACAACTATTTCTAAAAGGACAATATGTAATTTATCAACTAGTGATTTCTTACTATTTATCTTTTTAAAAAAATTCTGTAATATTTCTACCCTTTTTCTATGTTTTTTTCCTCTTTAAGTTAAAAAAAGAAAGAAAATGTAATTACACCCTTACCAACAAAGAAGAGCCCAGGTCCAGATAGATTTAGTGCAGAACTTTACAAGAAGTTCAAAGAAGACTTAATGCCGACACTCCTCAAACTCTTCAATGAAATTGAAAGGGAAACAATTCTCCCTAACTCATTCCTGGAAGTAAATATTACTCTAATACTAAAACCAGAGAAAGATCCAAAAAAAAAAGTGAACTACAGGCCAATCTCCCTAATGAATATAGATGCAAAAATTTCAATAAAATACTGGCAAATAGAATGCAGCAAATCATCAAGAAAATTATACACCATGATCAAGTTGGATTCATCTCAGGAATTCAGGGATGGTTCAACATACACAAATCAATAATGTAATCCACCATATCAACAGAACCAAAAATAAGAATCACATAATCATTTCTATAGATGCAGAAAAAGCTTTTGATGAGGTCCAACACTCATCATCATAAGAAACTTACAGAAAATTGGAATAGATGATTTTACCTCAATATGATAAAAGCCATCTATGACAAACCAACAGCCAGCATCATATTAAATGGCCAAAAAATGAAAGCCTTTACTCTAAAATCAGGAATGAGACAAGGGTGTCTATTATCACCTCTCCTATTCAATATAGTGCTGGAAACATTATCCAGAGCAAATGGACAAGAGAGAAATAAAAGTAATAAGGATAGGAAAACAAGTTAAATTATCATTATTTGCAGATGACATGATATTCTACATAAAAGACCCCCAAAACTCCATTGAAAGATTCCTAGATATAATAAATAAATTCAGTGATATAGCTGGATAAAAAGTCAACACTCAAAAATCAATAGCATTCCTATACACAAACAATAAACTCACTGAGAGAGAAATAAGAGAAGCCACACCCTTCACACTAGTATCCAAAAAAATGAAATACTTAGAAATTAATCTAACAAAAGAAGTAAAAGACCTATTCTGGGAAAATACCTGAAAAAAGAAATTGAGGAGGATCTTAGAAAATGGAAACACATTTCTTATTCATGGATAGGAAGAACAAATATTGTGAAAATGGCCATTCTCCCAAAATTGTCATACAGATTCAATGCAATCCCAATGAAAATACCACTAGCATACCTCACAGACCTAGAGAAATCATTCCTAAAATTCAACTGGAACCAGAAAAGACTTAGAATAGCAAAGGCAATTCTGAGCAACAAAGGCAAACCAGGAAGCATCACGATCCCTGACTTGAAGTTATACTACAAAGCTACTGTAATAAAATCAACATGGTACTGGAATGAAAACAGACCTGAAGATCAATGGAATAGATTAAAATATACAACTACAACTAGAAACACACTCAGCCATTTTATCTTTGGTAAAGGGGCCAAACACATTCATTGGAAGATAGTCTGTTTAATAAATTGTGCTAGAAAAACTGGCTCTCCATATGCCAAAAATCAAAATTAGACCCATGGCTCTCACCATCTATTAAACTAAAGTCAAAATGGATCAAGGATCTAAATATTAAAACAGAAACACTAAATCTGCTGGAAGACAAAGTAAGTACAAATATTGAAGACACAGGGGTAGGTAGAGAATTGATGAATAAAAATCAAACCTCATGGGAAATACTTCACAGAATCAATAACTGGGATCTTATCATATTAAAAAGTTTTTACATGTCAAAGCAAATCTCTAACAGAGTAAAAAGAAACACATGAATTTTTTTTAAAAATCTTAGTCAACTGTCCCTCAGAGGACTTCTGTCTAGAACATTAAAGAAATTTTAAAGATCAGACCCCTGAAATTTAAAGACCCAAACCAAAAATGTGCATCTGAGATAAATACATAGATCTCAGATTAAAAAAATACAAAAGGCAAAAAAAGAAAGAAAGAAAGAAAGAAAGAAAGAAAGAAAGAAAGAAAGAAAGAAAGACAAATGGCAAGTAAATACATGAAAATAATGTTCATCATCATTGGTCATTAGAGAAATGTAAATTAAAACCACACTGAAATTCAATCTCACTCCAGAAAGAATGGCCAGGATAAAGAAAACTACCAACAACAAGTGCTGGAGAGGCTGCAGAGAAAAAGGAACTCTTCTACACTGTTGGTGGGAGTTGTAGACTGGTGCAACCACTGTAGAGGTCAGTCTGGAGGTTCCTCAAAAACCTGGGATTGAAAGTCCCACTTGACCCAGCTACTCCACTGTTTGGCATATTCCCAGAACTGAAAGCATCATATCACAGTGATATATGTTCACCCATGCTTATAGCAGCACAATTTTTAACAGCCAGATCTTGGAAACAACCTAAATGCCCATCAACTGAGGAATGGATTTTAAAAATGGTATTTTTACACAATGCAGTACTACTGAGCTATAAAGCATGATCCCATTGAGATATTTATAAATAAATGGATGCAACTTGAGACTATACTCATAAGCAAAATAATTCAAACTCACATGAGTAAATATCATATTGTCTCCCTAGTGTAAGAAATGGTAAAAGTATGTAAGATTTTCCTGAGGTCTGCACCATGTTGGAATTTGGGGCACTGGGAGAACAGGCAGCCAACTCACCGCCTGTTAAGTGGCTGGGTCCTCACAAGCTACCACCACTCCAGGGCAAGAATTATTGGCATTTCCTGAGGTCTGCAGCATGTTGGAACTTGGGGTGCTGGGAGAACAGGCAGCCAGCTTTCAGCTCTGGTAAGTGGCTGTGGGCCTGCTGGTCTGCAGGCTAACAATCAAACATAGATCCATTCCCCCCTCCATTAGCAAGTGGGAGCTGGAGGTCTGAATATCTCTTGGGGGGATGAAGGTATGCAGTGTGGCAAGTAAGGGGGATTTCCTTCTACCATCTCTTTGAAGGCAAATATTTTTATCACTGTTTTTCTCAGTTCTGATTAATGGTACTGCTCTATTCGATATTGTTTTTATAAGTTCAATATTTCCTTCATTTTGCTCTAATTGAAAGAACAGCTAATATGAACAGAATGGGATCACTATTGTGTCTTTTGCTGTTGTCCTGGTGACCTGCTATGAGGTTCTGTGCCAATTTCGCTGCACTATCTCAGCTTTGTTCTGTCTTGTTGTGCTGTATTTTGCTACCTTCAAAAAAAAATAGATAACAAAGTAACAAAATACCTCCAAAAAACTCCCAACTCCACCAAAGCTAATCCATGGGGCATGGATGAGGAGAAATTCAAAAACAAAGCAACAGAATAATATAAGGTGATTAAAAAGTAAATAACAACAACAAAACAGATCAGTAACGTACTGAGCAACCTGAAACAGGATATAACTAAACAGATAATGGACTTAAAAAGCAAAAGGAGGAAAAGAAAGTGCTCTAAAGGATATAACTGCATTTATCTTTAAGTGTGTAGGATAACTATGTTGCTAAATTTTTATTGGATTATTGAACAGAACTGTTTGCAGCATCACTGCTTGAATGTCCACTTTGTATGCTTTAATTTTGTAACTTGAACAACTGTGTCTAAGAAGACAATATGTAATTTTAAAAAAAGAGAGTACATAAGATACAAAATCCTCAATAAATATAGTGAAAGGGTAAGAATCTGCTCAAAGGGGGGAAAAATATCTCAGGGAAAAGGATGAAAAAGAAAAAAGAAAAAGAAAAATATCTGAATGTGTATAAAGACACAGGATAGCTAAGATGATTGTGCTACAAAGTCTTTTAAGTTTGTAGAACAAAGTATTTAATATTCATAGGAACAGTTTTGCATGTTTGTGTCATGCGACCTGAGGAACTCTTGAAGATCACTATGTAAAACATCAACCTTAGTTCTGTTCCTGCCACCATGTTTTAAAAGCCTATATTGTCATTGTTCTGGGCTCTTTGCTATTGTTATTTGTTTTTTTGTATCTTATTTTTCTAGTAATCTGTTCTGTTTTATTTTGTTTTGTTTTTCTCTCTAATGCGTAAAGGATAAGTATAAATGTAGAGGCTTATACATGCCTAGAACTTCTCCTAAACAATTTATGAGAATCATTTATATGTGTGATGAAATGAACAGCTACTTTGAAAAAAAACAGACATTATGGTATCCATTGCTGATTCCATATCATCACACTGTGAAACCCAGTAATGCTTCTATTGTTTGTTCAGAGGGGTTTTAGTCTGTTTTGTATTGTTTAACTTCAACATACATGAAGGTATGGACAGCTACTTTGAAGAGAACAAGAGACATGGCAACCATTGTTAATTTTCCTATTGTCTGGTTTTGAAGGCCTGTAATGCCTTCATTATTCTGTTCTGATCAGTTTTATACTATTTTGTTTTGTATGAATTCATTATGTGTGAAGATATAGACAACTATTTAGTAGAAAATGAGATATTATGGTAGCCACTATAGATCTCCTGTTGCTTGCTTTGAAATCTGTGTCACTTACATTGTTTTGCTTCTGATCTGCTTTATTGTTTTGTTTAGTCTTACCCTTTTTAAAAATAAAAAGACCAAATTCTGCTGAAATGTTATGTATCAACAGAAAATTCATACATATATTATCAATGGATAAAGAGATGATTTTTAAAAATGGAAGACAAATTAACATAAAATGCCAGTTATGGGTTGAAAAAAAGGAAAGGAAAATAAGATGTTAGGAGAAACAAAGGATAGATTTAAAAGGTCTAAGAGTACTAAAATTATGATATAAATAGGAAATATTTCTCTTCTCAGCATTTGCTCATTACACTATGGTATGTGGCTTTTCTTTTGCAAGAGAAAAGTCTTTACATTAGAGATTAGGGTTGTGTGGTAAAAGACCCATGTCCTCAATGTCTTTTCTATTTATTGTCAGTCTGGTCCAATTTTGGGATATTTCAGGAGACTTCCTTGTAACATTCTAATTAAAATATTTACTCCTTGGTTTCTTGTAGCTTTTCCTATGGTATTAATTCTGACAAACCTATGACCAGCTGTCTGTATTACTTATCTCATTTCTGAGACAAAATTACCCAACCTCCACAAGTTAAGGAACGAAAGGTTTATTTAGCTCACAGTTTGTAGAGGTTTCAGTTCATAACTGGCTGGCTCCAAGGCAGGCTGGCATGGCAAAGGCGCATCACAGACAAGAAACAGTTCATGCCTGGCAGAAAGTTGCAAAGCAACAAGGGCCAACCACAGCTTTTTCTATCCCTTGTATCTTATCCAGGTGGACAGCACTCATACCCTTAATCCTAGTGCCCTTTATCCTAGCACCATGCATTGCACCATGAATCAATCCCACCATCATATACTCTAGATTCAGCCACCTCAGAAAAAGTAGCACCCATGACTGCATGAGGTTTTGGGTGGTCATCTAGATACAAGCCATAACACCTGAACCAACCCAACTGCCATTTTTAACAATTCACTTGGTGCCAGGTGTAGTGGTGCACACCTGTAATCACGGCACTTGGGAGGCTGAGGCAAGAAAATCACTGAGTTCAAGGCCAGCCTGCATTGCAAATTGAGTTTAAGGCACTCCACTACAAAACAAGTCCCTGTCTTTAAAAAAATAAATAATTAATTAAAGAGCCAGGTAATCCCAGCACTTGGAAGGCTAAAACTGGAGGATTGCTGTGAATTTGAGGCTAGCCTGGACTACACAGTGAGACTGTCTCAAAAATATAAAAATAGAGCTGGGGATACAGCTCAGTGGCACAAGTGCCTGCCTGGCAAGTGCAAGGTCATGAGTTTGATATCTGGTACTAAAAAAAAATTAAAACTAAAAATTAAAATTAAAAAAACAATCCACTTGATCCTTACTACCTGAGCCCATCACTCACCCTGTGACAAATGTGGTACCATCTAAAACTTGATGAAGAGATGCAAAGGTTGCCCTGGTGCTGAGTTGGACCCTCATGTTCTAGATATTGGATGCCCAATAGTTATATGTTGAGAGAAAACTGAGCGATGTTCCTCATGTGCTCCCTTCATTTAAATGGGGCAAATGTTGTCCTTATTTCCTAGGCTTGTAGCAATGTGGACACTGTGAGACTGGGAAAGAGAGGTGTTCTGGGGATCTGTTTGTCACTGTCACTGGAAAATCAAATTTGTTGCCTAGAGCCCATCTGGCCTTTGTCTGTCTAGGGCTATCACTGTTGTCCTTAATCAAACACTGTGCTGGTTAGTCAAAGGACAAGCTTGTATTGGTTGGAAAGGTGGTGCATGACAAGCTCTTTCCTTTTTCTGTTTGTAAGGTACCTGGGCTTGTTTCCTAGGCTTTATATGCTCACCAGATTTTAAGAAATATACATGACCTCTTAGTTCACGACTTGATCTCCATACTATAGATCCATCCTCAAAACACACATGCATGAGAGACCAGAATCCTCAATGCAACAGGGTGTTGAAATGGGGTCTGAAGAGTTGACTGAACATGGAGTGTCTCCCCTCCTCTCTGCAGGCCTCTATGGAATGCATAGCAGATGTATTAGCATTTGAGCCCTGATGGATGATCACAGTCCTAGATTGAACCATGGCTGAAGCATAAGGAGGATTGAGCTCACCTCGCACATCTCAACTGGTCTGTGGGCTCTACTGACATCCTGCAATCACTTGTGTTCCATGTGATACTGGGTTCTCTGTCTTTTTCTTGTTCTCCAGGACATTTGGGATTGGTCCTTAACAATGGGACCTGTCTTTTCCAGAGCACAAGGTGAAACCTAGCTTTCACTTCCAGTGTAACACTTGACCGTAAGTTCCTAGTGGAATTCTTCACATTCTGCCCAGCAAGCAGGCCCACTCTCTGGGTTCCCAAGACTCGTTTCTATGCGCTGGCTGAGGCTCAGCTACATTCTGGGCACAGGGTTCGGCTGGGCTCTGCACTGCACCCCAGCTCTCTTCCGGCAGGCCTGGCTTCCGCTGCCTCTCTCGGCCCCTCCTGGGCTTGGACCTTGGGTTTCATTCTCCTCTAGCTCCCCGCGGGCGCCCACGACAGGACCAGCATAGGACCTCTGTGCCCAGGGCGGATCCTGGCCCTCGGGTGTCATCGGCCACTAGAGGCCCCATGCGCTCCCAACCTGCCCGAACAGCCCGCCCTGACCCGGCCCGGCCCGGCTTCCTTGGACACCCTGGCTGCTCCATCCAGTCCGGGCTCGGCGCGAAGCTCGAGGCCCCGCGCCCGGAGCCCCCTCTTCCAGCAGCCGAGCTCCGGGGGCGGAGGGGCAGCAGCCTGAGCCTGGCCCTGCCCGGTCCTCACCCGGTTCCTCCCAGTGTCCTCGCCTCCACCGCCCGCCCCGCGCACGGGCCCCTCCGGGATTCCCAGCGAGTCCTCCTGGGCTCCAGGTCTGCTCCTCCTCCTCCAGGGTCCCCGCCCGTCTTTGGGGTCCGGTCCAGCGGCCTCAGGTTCCCAGCGGCTCGGTAGTCAACAAACGCCCTACTCAGCCTCCGCCTCCTCGGTTATTTCCGCCGGGCTTCGGGTCCATTCGTTTATCCTTGGGCCTCTCCGCCCACACGCCAGGCTCTGTTGCTCGGGACGTTCCGCTCTTTCTCAGCCCTTTCCGCCAGACTTTGGGTCCTTCCTCGTCTCCTCGGGCTTCTCCGTCTCTCCTCGATTGTTTCCGCCCCGCCTTCAATTCCAGTCCTTTACCTTCAGATCCCTCTGTGCCTCCTTGGTCTATTCTGCCAGGGCTGGGGTCCATTCGTTCATCCTAGGGTCCATTCTCCTGGCGACTTCCATCCATTTGGGTGTCCCGTACGCCAGGGTCCTGTCTTTCTGCCCTTCTTTCCGTCCCTCTGCGACCCTTGATTCCCTCGGCGCCACTCGGCGCCCCTGCAGAGCTTCCGCCCCAGCCCGGCTCCCTGCAATCCCTGCTGCGCCTGGCTCGTGGAGGCGCTGTCCTCACTCAGCGCTGCAGCCCAGGCTGTGCAAAAGCCCTACCTGCAGACTGCCCTTGCATATAACCTGGACAGTAAAGAGAGAGACCAAGAAGAAAGATTCGACCTCGGAGAAGTGGGAACATGGCTTTCTCCTCCTGGGTGAACTCGGGAATAATCCCGGCCATGAACAGCCGTGCTCTTTTCTGTGTGTATCTGTCCTCACATTTCTGCATCACTCAGTTGATGTTTGGGCTTTTCCTTTGCTTGGAAGAAGTCTGTACCATGAATAAACGCGGGTTGTGTGGTAGTGGCCCATCTTCCTCAGTGTTTCTTGAGTCTTTGCCTCCACGTATTTATCACCTTTTACATCGTCTTGTTGTCGTTTTGCAGGAAGCCGGCTGTTTTAGTAAGTTTGGGGCTAGTTCCGGAGACCTTCCTTATGTGCCATTTTAATGAAAATATTTACCCCTTGGTTTCTTATAGCTTTTTATGCTAATAATTGTGACAGCCTCCTCAACCCACAGAAGTGCTCTTTTTAATCGTCCACTTGGTCCTTACCCCAAGCCCATCACCTGCCCTCGGATGATGACCCAGGTGGGGCCGTCTGAAACCTGGCAAGAGGCAGGAGTGGCCTCTGGGGGCCTAGCTGGACCCCGCATTTTTGACAGCGGTGTGGTCGCTGCCTGGCAGTTCCACTTTGCAGAATAGCCTGAGCTCCTGCCTCATTTAACTGCAAGATGGTGGCTTGTATGGCTTCTGCCAACACGAACACCTGACAGTGGGAGACAAGGGCCCTGGGGGTCCACCTGTCACTATCACTGAAACCCTGGTTGGTGGCTTAGGGCCATCTGGCCCTTGCCTATCTAGGGTGTCACTGATGACCTTACTGCAAAGTCAGGGAACATGCAGTTGTGCTGGCTGGAAATGCTGTAGCACCTGAGCTGTGCCTTCCTTTTCCTGTTTTTAAGGCACTTGGCTCCATTTCCAGGCTATATATCCTCAGTAAACTTAGCAATATGGGTGCTCTCCTGACTCACCACTCAGTTCCTTACTATGGCCCCTCCCCCAAACACACCTATGCCTGGAGCCCGGGACCCTCCTCCCAAATGCAGCCATGTGGGAGGTGGGGTCTCCCCCACACTTTGCAGGTCTCTGTGCAGTGTGCATAGCAGGGCCCTCTGGGAGGTCACAGCACTTGGCTTCAGTGTTGGGAGATGGCCCGAGTTCAGGTCAGGACCCACAAGCCTGGCCCGGTGTCCAGGTCTCCATCTTTCAGTTCAGTTGTCCCAGGTGATGACACACAAGGGAAGGCAAATCTTGCTTCTTCCCCATCAGCCTGCATCCCCTGTGCCTCACCTGCCCAGAAGTGAAGCCCTGCTGACCACGCTGGCACTCATGGCAACCATGGCCAACTGCAGCTCCACCCAGTCAAATCCCCTCCTCCCCCTCATCATTTTCTTGTTCCAAACCTCACATTCCCTTTGGCCAGAATGTTCTAACAAATCCCACTTCTTGGACACCAAACAGGTTAATTCATTCTCAGACTGTTTCTTCTCCATTCTCCCAACATCAGTCATTTAGCCACTTTCCCATCACTAGGACACAATACCCAGCACCCACAGTTTGAAGGAGAGGTTCGTTTCTGGTTCATGTCTTTAGTTTCTAGCTCACCGGCTTCAAAGTAGGGGGCTGTGGCCAAGGGCCTGGTGGGGAGAGATGTTCAAGGTGTGGCAGACAGGAGCAATGACAGGACTGCTGCTTCTTCCCTGCCAATCACACCAGCATCTTCTCCAAGGACAGAGTAGGCACAGAAGGATCTGGAGATGCTGTCAGACATCACAGGTAAAGGATTTGGTTCCCAAGCCTGTCCCTATTTCTGGCCCAGCAACACATCTGGACCCCAGATGTAATGTGGGGTCCCCATGACCCCACCCTCAAAACTCAATATGCCAAGGCATCTCTCAGAGCTCAAGGGGATGCTGCAGTTACATTTGCCCACTTACTAGAGAGGATTTTTAAAGGACACAAATGGCTGGCCAAATGAACAGGTGCAGGGCAGAATCCAGAAGGGGTCCCCTTCTACCAGAGCCCTGCGGTGAGCAGGGAGGGGCTGCCCCCAAGGATGCTGGGTCACCTGTACAGGTGGGGGTTGGGGCTTAAGAATAAGGGCTGCAGAGACCATGAGCATCCGTGCCAGCCCCTCCCCGGGGAGCTGTCACCAGCATCAATCTTCACCCCTGACTTACACAACCTGATGTACCTGGCCACCTGCTGCCCACTCCATACCCTCATCCTTTGCCAAAGCACCATTTAAAATGAATCCACTGGACTGGGGGTTTAGCTTAGCAATGTAAGTGCCTACCCCACAAGCATGAGGTCATGAGTTCAATCATCGGTACCATAAATAAATAAATAAATAAATAAATAAAGTGAATCCACTTACAATAGGATTCAGGATTCACAGCACAAAACAAGAGGTTGGGTGGACACTTCTACCGGGAATGAAGAGATTGCAAAGTGATGGTGGCAGGTGTCTAATGTGTGGTAGCCCTGGCTCAGCTCATACCAAGTGTGAACGAAAGTAAACTGAGTCAGCACTAGTGGAATGTACTGCCACCTCCTGCAGCTCAGCAAGTCTGCCCTAAGCCCCTGGCACTGATGCCAGAAACACTGGACCATGCAGTCTTCCCAGGAGACCAGTTGTGCAGTGAGCATCACAGACCCCTGGCCGGAAACAGCTGGGCCCAGACATCTTTGCCCACTGCCTACAGGCAAGACACAGCCTTTGCCTCTTCTCAGACCCAGTAGAGCTCCTGGGGCATCTCACCACCAGTTCTGTGTGCTCTCCAGTGGGCCTGGCTCTCTCCAGCCACTTGCAGGAAGATGTGGCCTCTACCTAAGGCCACTGCAATGTGTATACTTCATTCTCCACAGGGTCCCTCTTCACTGGGGACCAGGGACCTGGATTCCAGCCCCATCTCTCACCATGCCAGTTACGTAGAATAAAAACAGAAATTGCCCCAAATGCTTATGAGGCTACTTCTCTTTGCTGGTATTTCTCCTTCCCATCCCAGAGGCACACACCTGTCATCCCACCTGCTTGGGAGGTGGAGGTAGGAGAACCAAAAGTTAGAGGCTGGCCTGAGCAATTCAGCAAAACCCTGTTTCAAAATAAAAAATAGTGGCCAGGCTTCATGGCACATGCCTGTCATCCCAGCACTTGGGAGGCTGGGAGGAGGATCGCCGAAAGTTTGAGGCCAGCCTGGGCTACATAGTGAGTTCAAGTCCAGCCTGAACTATGTATCAAGACCCCATCTCAAAACTAATTAAATGAATGAACAGAGGGACTGGGGATAGCTCACTATAAAGCATCCCTGGGTTTGGTTCCAGTTCCAGAGCTGCAGGCAGGGGCTCTACACAACCAGAACCAGTTATTCAAAGCAATTCCATAGCCTCTCAAAGCTTGTCCTGATGAGAATCCTGTTTGTCTTTAGGCCATGTAGTCTCAGCCTCCAGTCAGCCTCTTGAAGCTCCCAGGACTAGGGAAACTGAGGCACAGAGCTGTTCTTACCCCATAAGCTTCTTGGAACCCTAAGGGTGAAAACTGAGACAGAGCTGCACATGATGTTGGGGCCCAGGCTGCTGAGGCCCTGGGCCAGCTCAGGTTGAGCACTTATCTCTAGGCATGGCCCTCCTGGCTACAGATGGACAGAGGATAGGCAGGAGTCACAAATGTCAGGCACACAGTCAAAGCGAGTTCCCACTGAGTCCCATTCTTAGGGCCTCCCCAGAGTCCCAGTGCCATTGCTGCCTCCAGGGGATGGGGGTGGCTCTGAGCCCCACAATCAGTCCCAGCAATGGCTCCGACCCAGCCCCAGATCCTAGCGACTGCTCACTGGGGCCCACTGCATGTGCACAGGAGCCACAGGCCCAGAGCAAGGCTCTGCGGGGAGGAAACGGGGATGGGCCGGGTCCTCGAAGTGGGAGGTGGTGGCTGGGTCACTGACTACAGATTCACCTCCCTGGCTGAGGCCACCAGGGCAGTTCCTGCAAGGGCAGCAGAAGGTCAGAAACCCCACTGCCCACTGAGGGGCTGAGCCCAGCCTCAGTCCAACCCTCGGTCCCACCCCAAATGGTGAGGCTTTCCACATATACCATTGCTCAGCTGACACCCTGGGTGACTAGGATGTGAGGGCCTGGACGAGGCCAGTCCCGGGTAGGACTGTGCCAGACAGTGGCACCATCTCCACACGTGGGGGTGGCCCTGAAGCTCTGCTGGGACCTGGGGCTGGTACTTCCTCTGTGACTCTTACCCAGACTCTTATCTCTAGGCCTGCTTGGGGCACCCAGCCTAGGGAAGGTCCCCTGCAGAAGCCACTGTGTGTCCCCTACCATGGAGCCATCCCACAGCCCAGCAGGGTTCCATCCCCTGGGGTCTGGGCAGGGGCAACAGAAGGGGCCGGGCAGCCAAGAGGATAGAGACGGTTTAATCAGGGCACTGGGATGGGGATAGTGACCTCCCACGACTCAGCAGCCCACCTTCCTCCGAAGCCAGCAGGTGGCCGTCCTGTGGCCCAGGGAGGACCTGATAGGCAGCACTGATCCCTCTCACAGGGGACACCTGGGCAGGGGCCACACTGCCCCTCATATCTCGCCTGGCCTTTGGTGGCCTCCGTCCATAATCCCTAGGCCAGGAGCCTCTCAGAGCAGGGGTTCCTCCTTCCGGGGCATCCCCATGGAGGGCTGCTGGGGCCCTGGGTTGCCAGTGGCCTCTGAGGCTGTAGAGAGCTCCTGAGGCTGCAGCAGGGTGGCGGGAGTCTTGGTGGGGCTGGGGACCTGCATGGTCAAGAGCTGGGTTCCCAAGGTGGGAAGGGGATGCTCTGTAGAGGCAGGAGGTAGTAAGGGGCGCAGAGGCGACTGAGAGGAGCCAGGTCTCCCTGGGACAAGGGCCCTGGCTCCCCAGCGGGGCAAGGCCCAGGCTCCAGGCCTGCCTGCAGGCTCAGGCAGCATGCGAGACACATTGGCCCCTGAGAACAGCCGGCGCAACTGGAGTGCAGGCCGAGGTGGGGGCGCGGTGGGGGACCCGGGGCAGGCCCTGCAGGGGACAAGGGCCTCAGCATCTCTGGGAGCCAACAGCCCCGGCTTATCGTCCAGTAGGTGCAGGGAGCCTGGGGGGACAGGAAGCAGACATTGGGTTTTCTGTCCAGGGCTGAGGCAGCTCTGGGACAGGCAGGGGCACAGATGCTGTTTTCGAGGGACCTCAGCAGGCCTGGGACAGAGACCCAGGAGCTGCGGACTCAGCAGCCTTGGCCATGTCCCTGTAGGACTGTACTCCCATGTCCTCCTCTGCCTTGGACAGCGGGAAAGGCCCCACCAGCTCAGATCCCAAGCAAAGCCACACAGCAGCATGGATTCCCCCACCAGGTGCGGGAGCCAATGCCTTGGCGGTGGCCAAGCATGAACTCAGACAACAGATGGGAGCGCTGAACCCACTCTGATTTCCTGTGGACCTAGAACATTCTCTAAAAATCTATGTTAAAAAATAAAAATCTGAACTTGAGACTATCCTCATTAGTAAAATAAATAGAATCATATTTATAAATATCACATTGTGTCTCTAGTGTAAAAAGTAAATAAGAACTACAAG